>JAFBJR010000050.1:3878078-4144303 GCA_016785285.1 Brachirus orientalis | reverse complement strand
ATGTGTGCCCCTTAGCTCCAATGAAGGGCAACTCTTAAGCATACCAAGACAATTTGGAAAACTGAAACAGCAGATCCAATCAGGGTGCTATATTTTTATTGCATAATTTTGAAAGTCTGTCAGTCAGTCTATGCACTCCATGATCACCCAAATCATACTAGAATGACTAAGTATTACAGAAAAGAGCTATTCAATACCTATGATGATGATGTGTGTGTGTGTGTGTGTGTGTCTGTGCAGAGAGCATAGTAGAAGCTGCACTGTGTAAGAGTGTGTTGAAGCCACTAAGGGAACCAATTTACCAATGTCTGGAGAAACTGCACACAAGTGACACCAGCCTAAAGCAACTGACACAGAACCAGGTAGAACACGCCAGCTTTCACACCGACGCAGTGTAATAACAAGTGATGGCAATGCATCTGTAAAAGGACTGCACACAGGACTGCGCAGTATATTCGCAGAAGCAGCTGTGATGTTACTCTCGTGTGTGTTTGTGTGTGTTGTTGTGTCAGTCTGTTGTCCTAGGAAGCACCACCACAGCACTGGGAGTAACCACCGCTGTTCCAGAGGCCTCCGCTATGGAGAAGATCAGCATCAAACTGAACAAACTTCATATGGAATATTCTCCTCAAAAAAAGATTGATCATCTGCTGAAGGCCTGCAAGATCATCTATGACTCCATGTCTGTCAGCAGTCCAGGTCAGAACCCCCAACACACATTTAGCCTCATACATGTACACTCCATTTTTGTCTTCTTCATCACAGAAGTGGAACAAGAAATAAAGTCATGAGGAGATACGATTGGTGTTGAGATGTGGTTGTTTCATGAATACAATAGGAGAACTAGGTACTAAATATGTGGAGCTTCATCATGAGTATTCCAGACTAAAAAGAGATATTAACATACACATTAAAAGTGGGGATTTTACATCGCAGCACACAGTTGTTGATCCACTGCTGCCTCCATCAGGAAAGGAAATGTGATATAAGGTGCTTGAAACTCTTTGTTTGGATTTACTGGGGTGACACAAACTTATCAAAAGAGGCAGCAACAGTCCAGTAATTCCTGTGTTCCCAGAAGCTTAAATCATAGATTTTCTCTATGGACTTTGGTGCAGGATCGTCAACAGATTACATTCTTTAGATAAAGCTGCAAACATTTTCTAAAGATATTAACATAAGCAGGAAAAGGTTTTATGAGTCGACATTGTTGCTGGTAATTCTCAGTGAGGGAGAACACCTGAATGATCATTTTAAGCTCTTACCATAATATCGCCAAATTTTACTACATACTGGATTGAAATATTAGACATTTAAAGATACCGCTGTATCTTCCATAATAACTATCTTTAAGAAACGCATTTTGAGAGAGAAGGTGCCAATATAAGGTGCATTTCTGAATGTGGCCACTATGACTAAGTTCATAAAAGGCTGGTTTTGAGCCATACTGTTTCTTGTTCCATTTCACTATGGCTGTTATGATTTCACAGTGTTAAACACAGAGGGTAAGGGCTCGGGCTGAATGACTGAATGAAAAAGAAAAATCTTGCCAAATGATAATGTAAGCAAAAACACACAAGAAAGCATTTGGAAATTAAGTAAAACATGACATGCCATTTTTTGTGTTTGCCACCTTTGTGTGAAAACAGTGATTCCTGCTGGTTTTTACATCAGTCAAACTGCAGAGAGATTATCTTAACATTGGTCAGTTAATCTTATTTAAATAAATAGCTGTCTGCAAGGTTTACTATATTAAATAACATCACTGAAGTGTTAAACTTCTTCATCTCACATCAAGGAAAAACATACTGTATTTAAAGACATATTCCTGCGGTCATGTGTGTTTAGGGCGGTCCCATGGTGCTGATGACTTCCTGCCTGTAATGATGTATGTTCTGGCCAGATCCAATCTCTCTGCACTGCAGCTGGATGTTGAATACATGATGGAGCTGATGGACCCATCACTCACAATAGGAGAAGGTTGAGTACATTGAAAAACTTACTTAGTACAGTTTTCTTTCTGGTTGATGGATCTATGTGTTCATTACATGATGACTAATGATATCTGTGTGTCTGTAGGTTCTTACTATCTTACCACCACCTATGGGGCTTTGGAGCACATTAAGACTTTTGACCAGCAGAGGTCAGCAACACGACAGCTCAGCAGAGAGGTTCAGGACTCCATCCACCGCTGGGAGAGAAGACGCACACTCATCCAGGAGCGGACAGCCCAGGGATCTGTGCGGGTATACATGGACACACAGAGTTGGCCCAAGGCATAAGTGAACTAAGGGGCCCCCAATAGCATGTGGAGGAAAAAATATTTGCATATCTTAAGATACACTGTAGTTAGATATTAGTTTTGAGTCACACTGGTTTGGTTTAAATAACACAACTCTAATTCATGCAATTTACAATGTTACATTTTATGGGGCCCCCAAATCAAATTCAGCTTAGGCCCCCATAAAGGCTTGGACTTGCTCTGCATGCATACACACATTAAAATAAAACATTGCCACATTAAGATGGAACACAAGATGGTACTGTCCCTGTCAAATAAATCAGTACAATAAAATATACTGTAAGCATGTAGTTAACATGCTTCTTTGTGTGTGTTTTGTGTAGGACTTTCTGACAGTGTGTTGTCCTGAAATTGGAACCAACCCAAAAACTCTGGGTGTCCTCCCCACCACGACTGTGGAACAGCTGGCGGAGCAGTGTGCAGCTCGCTTTGAACAGGGTGATGAGCTTTCCAAACTCTTTAACTAATTTATTCCACTACATTCATTCAGGCAGATATACAATTTGTTCGTTACATGCAGTAGTGTGAGTGAAACGACTATATTATCTGTTTATGACGTGTCTGCTGATGTCATGCTTCCCTGTTTCTCTCCTGCAGGCTGCTACACACTCAGTGTCTATATAGACGGTGTGAAGAAGCCCCTGGTCTCCACAGATCTCGCCCTCAGTGTTAAGAACAGCTGTCAACCTGGAGCTTATTGCTTTGTCTATCACCCGATCAACCAACCCAGCAAACAGCCCGGCCGCAGCTGCCCTCCTGACCCTCCCCCTGCTCCCCCTGCTCCCCCTGCTCCACCTGCTCCACCTACTGAAACCATCTTCGCAGTTGACGAAGCACTGGTGGAGCCAGAGACGGAGGAAGAGAGTCTGATTAGCTTGTAAATGCTCTGGCTGTATCACTATGGCAACCATTACCAAAGTGTGAATTCAAACAGCAGCAATTAAAGTTATGCCACTGTTACCTCACAGGAGGTAACAGAAATGAACTAATCCAAAACGAACTGGATAAATTGGTGCAACATGTAATAAAATTCAACAAAAGTGACAGTTACATATGGATGAAGAGTTGGGCCACAGTTCCTTACACAGTCTAAACACATAGTTTTCTCAAATGGCTTTTTTTTTTAAGATGACAGCAGAAATTTCATTTTGTTAATTCCACAATGAGGGAATTGATGGAACATTTCTACATGTTTTACGTTACAGTGATATTGTGAATTAAGAATTCAGTATGATTGTTTTAAATATGACTCCTGACTGGCCATATACAATGTGTCAGGGAATAAATAATGTATACTCTGTTACAGCTACAACATTCTGTCACCCCTAATATAAAATGCTACATAGATGTTTATTTGTTACAGACTTCAGGGAAAACTAGAAACTGTGCATTTCCTGCTGGCAGAAAATGCTGTGTGAATGCTGCGATCAAAGGCAGATGAAATTCCCTACCCTGGTTGCCATGGTAATTTGCATGTAGAACAAAATCAATGGGGGCAGAAAAAGCTGAGTAGAAGCATAATCTGCCCGATAGGTGAAGATGGAGAGAAGATGAATAAGGGTTAGCCTTGAAAATAAAGACTGGAAAACAACTGTCTGGATGCTGCCTAAGCATTATGTTAAGTGAACTACAGGAACCATCTTAGACCCCTTTTGTGTTTGTAAAGTGTTGGCAGAATAATCAAGACTGCATGGCATTGCACTTAAAAAATGTATTGTAATAATAGATCACGTTTGTTCTCAAAAAAGCAGACATAATGGCAGATCCACTCTATGCAGTTCACAGTTGTCATGCTCATTTTGTGGAAACTGGATTATTTGTTTTCAGTTAATATATATTTATGTTCAAAACTTTAGCAGCGACAGGACAATCTATAAATGCAGGTAAGACAAGTTTACCTCTCGACTTTGAAATCACTACTCAAAACTCACTTATTTACAACGGCTTTTAATGTGTGAATAACGCTGTTTTATATATGATGTACTTTTTTCCGTTTTGTACTGTTATTTTAAACAGTAAAGTGTAGTATCTTGAAAAGCTCTACAATTAAAATGTTTTTTTTTACCCAATGAGGTGTTACAGTCATGTCATGTTCATAAATGAGCTCTACAGTAATTATTAAACTGTAAATGAAAATATTATATATTTAATCATTCAAGTAGACACCTTGTCAAATTTTTTTTTCATTGATCCCCATTTCTGAGGCTGCATTTTGCTTTGGGGGGAGTTACATATGTGTCATGACAATGGAGTTAATTTGATATGACGTATGAAATCATAATTTAATTAAATACTACTACAGCACAACTAATTTGTAAAGATACATTTCCATTTAAGGACTACAGCATTCTAATGATCTCAACTGTTTCTTTTCAATGGGAGAAGCAGCAGTCAGTGAATACTACAGCAATATTTGCACTGGTATGGATGATTAATTGTTTATACAGTACATACACAACAATATAAAGGTTGCAATATGTTATCTTTATCATTTCAGCTTTCATACAAAAGAAGACCAAGACAAACTTGGTAACACATCCATAGACTAAATCTTCAGACTGATAATCTGAAGAAAAACAGGACTGGAGAAATAATCTGTAGAAATGTATTTAAAACAGCCGATCAGGAGACCATTAAAAAAATGGATGTGTCCATTGACATTTTTATACCTGATACTTTTGCCTCCAAGTCATGAAATAATATGTGGATTCCTACGGAAATGACACAAAACAAGAGGTGAAATGAAGGTTTCTGCAGTTTGTTAGAACACAGGAAGCTTGTTAAGGACCTCATTATATTTTGCGCAGGAGACACTGTTGCAAGGACAGGAAGCATGTGGTTTTAACAATGGCCTGGCCACGTATTGACTTTAAGGAGTAAACAAGCCTCAGATGTGAAACACAGGTGACCTCACACTACACATCATCTCATCAGAATCAGTGTCAACACCCATCTGGGGCCTCATCACTGAATTCTGACAATACTGGGGTGAATCACAATGTCTTGTTCATGGTTGTTTTTAAACCAGTGCCCAGTGCTGTGCAATATGAACATGGTACTTACCAGTGAGGTAGAAAAGGTTTATTATTTCAGTGCAGCATGACACACTCAGGTACAAACCCTTTACACACAGTGTGTTGTGAATCAAGTAACACACCTTAGAGAGAGAGAGAGAGAGAAATAATCCACTCAAGAAAAAAACACTTTATGAAGACTGGGAAGTTGGACTAAATTAAAAATCTAAGTGAATTAAGTAAATTAAACTGTGATAAATGGAGACGCCGCAGGTGGCTAAACATCCATAACTCTGTCATAAAGCCGGATCAACTTTTATAAAGTACAGGTTTTGTAAATCAAGTCTTGACAACCACTTGAAGTTGCATTCACTTGCACTTTCATACAGTGTTTCTATGTGCAGCCCGTTTTTGTATCACACATCTTTCCTCCCAATTCACACACTTACACAGCCATCAGAAGCAACGTGGGGTGAAGTGTCTTAACTCAGTCTAAATTTATAAATTTATAGACCATAGGAACACGAGTAACAGTTTCTGTGTGAGGAAAGATCTGCTCTATGCTGTCAGGTTGTATGTGATCATTTTGAGTAAGCTGGATTGTTTGTAATCAACTAATGTGTATTAATGATCCAAGCAAACAAGATAATGAAAAAATACAGTGAAATAAAAGTTTTACTTGTATGTAAAATATGTATTCATGAATGAAAAGAGGAAGATCAGTATCCAGATCACCACCAGAAATAAATAAAATAAAAAAATCTGTTTCTTTTAGCTTCCACAAAGTGTGAATGAATTCATTCAATCACTGAGACACAAACACACAGTCACGCACACACACACAGACACACACACAGACCAAGCATTATAATGATTCTCAGTAGTAAGACACTGGCCTCTCTAACAGGGCAGAACATCTTTGATATGGGACACTAACAAGCTAGGTTTGATCTGATGAGGTGTGTGTGTGTGTGTGTGGCTGGGGAACAGGGGGTTAACATACTCCACACCAATGTATATAAGTACATAAGGCAAGAAACTGGTGGGTCTCATATATGTGCATACGGCACAAAAGCAGCGACACAAAGAAGTGCAAGTGGAAAGAGTCTGTTTTTGTTTGAGGGAGAGAAAGTTAAACTACATGGCAGAAAGGACTTAGAGACAAAAATAGTACCAGAGTGCACATAGTTTTTGTTGTTGGGGTTAGTTCCTTCAATTGATGGTGTTTTTCGACTTGGATGACAGCTAATCTATAACGCTTCAGGTCAAGCTCTAATCTGATGCAAATATCACCAAACAGACAAGCACATTCATCAGAGAAGCAGGTAAGTTGCTCTTGAACAACTAATTAACAACTTTGAATTGTTATTTTATGCAATTTAGTGATATAAGAAAAAGAAATCTATTTTTGTGTGTTAGTTTGCAAGAACATTTTTCTAGAAGTTGGTTGAAGTTAGTTGACATTCAACAATTATTGAACATTTCTTGCTCTAAATTAAATAGCAATATATTTATAATTGTTTGTTGTGCATGGAATTATTTGATGAAGGGTGGATTCTACAGAAATGATGACATCTTATTCTGTGCTATTAATACATAAAGTTTGTAAGATTAATGTGTAAAGTACACAAGAAAAATCAGTTTGGGATTCAGTCTTGTGTTTTTGGAGAATGAGAGCCTTTCATTAAGTGAAAGAAAACTAATTATGTTAGGGGGGAAATTTCATATAACACAGTAATTAGAAGCATAGCAACACTGAGTTTCTCACCTAAATAAATAAGGATTTAAAAAAAAATATGAAAAATAAGGAAAACTTCAATTTGACATTTTGACACAAAATCACACAAGAACAGCCATGTTTCAGATATTATTTTTGGAGGGAAATTGATTCTTCAATTAATTTGATTATTATGCACCGTTTTCTTGATCAGTAATTATATCAATGAAATTATGATAGAAAGACTAACATTGGCATTCATAATGAGAACATAAACGCCGTAAAACCAGCACCTTGTATGTATTGAAAAAGGAATGTTACTTATTTTTTCTTGTTGTTCTGCCTTTTAGGATGTGTGAACAGCTTGTTTACCCACGCAAGTCCTTCCTGATGCTTTATATTTTGAGTATGACCTTAGTGATATCCGCCTTCCCTCAGCATCGACTACCTTTCAGGTGGTTACTCGCAATATTTTATTATCAGTGTAACACATAATCTATCTTGCTGGTTGACCCCCCTATTCTTTCTCTGCTCTACTTAATTCTGTATTTATATATAATAATATGTCATGACTTGATGGGGATTACATTGTGCTCATGGACTTGTGTGTGTTCCCTTGCTGCATTTCTTTCGTCACCTTATTTGTTTCCAGAAGGACGGATGAGTCAGAGGAGGCTAAACAACATGACTGGGATGTCCTCTTCCCTTCCATCGCCCTCCGTGATTGGAGCATGCAAATGATGTCAGCGCCCAGCCTCAGATCAGCAGCTGACAGCAGGGCAGGACTGATGAGGAAGGCTTGGCTCTTTGCTCCTGAGAGGGCAGAGGCAGGGTAAGTGCATTATTATGAGGAAAATACAGTCTGCTCAGACCTGGCACATGTCCCACAAGAAAAAACAAAAGTGAAGATCATTAAGTACAACTCTTCACAGGTGGTACTAAAATGTGTCTCCGATGTCTAATTATTGATTGGGTCACTCAGGAAGGAGGTTACTGTGCATGTTGACCCCCTGACCCCCTGCTCTGAAAACTAGCATAACACAGACATAGTCACTCTAAGTGAAAAAATGGCTGCCAGCAGGAACAGGAATAAATTACTGTATGCGCCACCCCTTCCCCACCAGAGGTGATGTTCCACGTGCTTAGAGCCAGCTTCTGCAGCCAGGGTTGGACCACTAAGGCCCCCGCCCTCAGCCCGAGCGAGCACGAGTGTGCTCCCTTTCTTATTTTTCATCATAGGAGGTCATTATACTGTACATGTAATGTTATTGTGTTGGTGTGGTACCTGGATGATTTTCTGGTCAATAATCTCCTGGTGTTGGTCTGAATGTTGCCAGAATGGAAAAGGCATGGCCTTCTGAGAGGTCATCTCAGGGAGTCGGGATGGTGAAGAGGAACATGGTGGTCGCTGATGATGCAGCCTTCAGAGAGAAGAGCAAGCTCCTCACCTCCATGGAGAGACAGAAGTGGCTCAGCTCCTACATGCAGAAACTACTGGTGGCTAATACTTCAGGATGATTTGGTCTTTACAGTCTTTTTTTACTTTACAAAACAATTTCCTGGGTGACTGCTCAATCAGCATACCAAACAGGCATAGCAGACAATATCAGTCAATGACATCTGCTGCAGTGATTTCCAAGACTGTACCAAAAAAGCTAAATGAACAGTAAAGAAATATGAAAATAATTGCATTTTAATGTGATGGATGAATAAACATGCATTATGTTTTCAATGGTTGTAGCTTGTGTTTGGGTATATTAGGCAATTCTGATGTCCTGAAAGTACTGTAGTTATGGGCAACAATTCAACAACAATATACTGAATATGAAAATGTACTTTTCATCATCACCAATATGCTAGGGGTTAAATATACAGTATATTAACATAATTTATGCACTGAGACAAGAGACAATTGCTGTGAATATTTTTCTTTTTGTTAGTGCTTCACAAGTGGTTTTTTTTCTGTGTATACACAAAATTTCTGTTTGTGTACTTGATATAAAAGCAGGGAGCCTTTTTTCCTTTTTCCTTCATTCCATTTTTCCAACCAACTGTAAATAGAGATTGCTGACAGCTGCCAAAAGGTAACCATAACATCCTGATTCCCTTCTGGTAAGTGGCAACAGTGGGTTACAAACCCCATCACTTTCATATTAGTGGATGGTATTAACTAAACCTTCAGTACAAGCTAGAATACATTTTTCCACAGACAATTTGTTGTTTGGTAGTTTCTGTATTCTGGATATTCGGCTTTATTTTTGTATGCACTTATCATCATCTTGTATATAAATTTTGGACATACCTTTGGACCACATGAAAAAAAAACACCTGTGACAGGTGTGCCACATTGATAAGTATACTACTGCAAAACATATACATTTAATTAAAAGACAAAGGTTTATGGTGGTATCAACACCAATCCCTCCAGTTCACCAATAATTTCCTGTAGTTTCAGCTGGTTTTCCAGTCTCAGTCTGTCTCTTTTCTCCAGCAGCAGAGATTCAGTCTGAAGCAGCAGCTGTGCAGCCTGAGATGCTGGCAGCATGTCTAAAGGCGCAACGCTGCCTTGGAACTTCTCTGCTGTGTAGCTGTGGTCTCTGACTGGACTCTTCACCTGGAGTCTGACTCTGTAGGTCTGGGAAAGGGAAGGTAGGAGGGAGAGAGAAAAGAGAGAAGGAGTAAAGGAGAAGGCATCCAATCCAGTCTTTATGAAGTCACGTAAGTCAGCTGAGCAAAGATCTCGAGTCTAAGTCAAGTTAGTAAAGTGAAGATGAACAAATGGAGAAACACTATAGTCTCCGATAGTTACTATAGTCTGCCACCTTGTATTGAAAGAATCAATTAAGGAGGTAACACATTTGCCACGCAGCTTTGAGGAATGGTTGAAGACCTTTTTTTAAGCTCTTAAAGTTGCCACAAGGTGAGCTACAGGGCCTTTGAGCAGATCCAACGAAAGAAAACCCCCAACTGGACCACATGTTCATAGTAACACAAACTTCACAAAATAAGCAACAGAAATCACATCTATTTCTGGAAGGTGGACAGTGAGTTTGATTGTGAAAATATTTTTTGTTAATTTTTACAGATTCTATTTCCTTCATACTGTAGTACCACATTGTCAATACTCTCCCTTATCTTGCCGGATTTTCTCACAAAAATCTAACCATTTCGTTCTTGAGCCACAGCCTAAATCCCCATAAAATGTTACCCTAATCTGTCCTTTGCTTTTTCCAGTAATGCTGCAAACAGACAGACTGTCTGTAAAAATATAACCTTTTGGAACATAAATGAAATGAAACAATCGATGTGTGCGTGTGTAGATCACCTGAGCTAATTGCAGTCTCATTAGCATGTCCTCAAATTTCTCTCGTCTCTGGCTGTTGTGCTGACACACACTAGTTGTGTGTAGAGACTCCTTGGCAAAATAAGCTGTCTGGTGGCAGTCCATCACACTGTCCTGCACAAACCACACACACACCATCAAAAAGCTGCTACCAAATGAGAAACTACCAGGGTCAAAGGCAAAAAAAATATTCAGTGGACCAATCCAGTCACGCATGTACTTTTCAAAAAAAGAAAAAAAAAAGAATTTCCCCGTGGTGTTGTATCTAACTCACCATCCATGTCCAGAAAATATTCTCCAAGTGTTTCCAGTTCAGATATGCCTCTTGAAGGTCACACAGCTGCCGTAAACGATAACAGTCCTGGCAGACATACACACACACAGATACTTTACAATACACAGCGCTGCATTTTTAAAGACACCATAAACCATTCCATAATATGTATAAAAAAAAAAAAAAAAAAAAAAAAATAAAAAACAAAAAAAAACAAAAAAAAAAAAAAAAAAAAAAAAAAAAAAAAAAAAAAAAAAAAAAAAAAAAGAGCAAATAGTCAATTACTTGTAATGAAATCAAACACATCATACCTACAGATATTATAAAAGAAATCACATTTTTTCCTCAGGCATATAACTGCAACACACTGATAAACAATTATTCCTAAAATAAGATACTGGAAATAAGAATTTAAGGCCAACTTCACTCTCAAGTGAAATGTCATTAACACTGTTAGTCTTCTAAAATGCATCCATTCTATCAATGAATATGGGTCAAAGGCTTCAAAAATTACATTTAATTAATAATTATATTTCAACACACACACACAGACACACAATTACCTCTTTTAGTGCTGTCAAGCTTTGACTAGAAGAGAAGGACAGAGAGGGGGAGACGCTGGCCGAAAAAACCTGAGAAGTTAAAAGCTGAAAGTAATTTCTTTTTGTACAAATATTTTCATTTACCCTATAAAACAACCAGGGTGATTTGCTTTTCATCCCTTTCATTAAAAAAGCACTTAAAAAGGGTTTCATTATGAAAGTAATTTGAAACCACCCTGCACTGAAGTATGCTCCAAAACCTTTCCATTTGTTCACAACTGTGCAATGTTTGTGTTTTTTTGTGGACATGGAAAAGAGAAGATTTTCTCACAGCATGAAGTAACCGTGTCCGCTCCTCTAGCATGGACAGCAGGATCCGCCTTTGGTGTCTCAGACAGCCAACGAGCCACTGAAGTCTCCGCAGTGAGGAAGAGTCAAACTGGAGCTCATAAGAGACCGGAGGAATAACCTTACACAGACACAGACACAGACACTTGAGATGCAAAGGTATAAAAATTCTTTTACAGAATTAGGCTTACCAGTGCACCGTGATAGTGTCAATGTTATACCAATGTTACTCACAGGTAAAGCTGTGAGTAGCATTTTCTCGAGTTGCTGTACCCGCTGTGTCAGCAATGTCTCTAATGTCCCTGTGGCGAGCAGCCATCCTAGTGCCAGTAAAAGATTTCGGCTGGAGAAACTCTTTCCCTCCTCTCCTTCTCCTGCCTGCCTTCCATATGTCCAGTCAGCATGGCAGCCCGTGTGCCTGAGGCCTGCAGCCACTGCTTTCCTGTGCTCTTCCTGTGCTGAGTCTACATGCAGACAGACAAAAACATATTTTTCATTCAGCTTTCAGCTTCCATTCATCTTTGGTCAATTATAGTCGCTGTGGTAAGTTTGAAATAAACACTGTTCAACATAATGTGGATCATTTCACTTATACCAACAGTGGACATGTTGATTTGTTATATTAACTGACCATAAAATAATAAAGAGCTCAGCCAACACAAAGAACCTGCTGTTTTCAAACTGAACAAATTCAGCAGATATGGAAGTCACCACAGTCCAAAAAGCATAAACAACAATACACAGATGTACAGAGGAATTTTGTTACCCACCTCCTCCTGGCTGTCCAGTTGCTTCAAAGGAAACAACCCCAGTTCTCTGAAGGATGTTGGCGAGGAGCTGCCAAAACTGACCTTCCTGGAAAAACAACAGCAACCACAAAGCCTATAATACACACGCATAATTTCATTTAATCTTCTTGCTGTAGGCAGAGCACACATTTTCAAGATCACACATTACATTATACCATGAGCAATATTTATGATTATGATATAAAAAAATAGAACAGAGAACTCCTGCTGAACATCCAGATTTATTTTTAGCAGAATAATCAACTTCAGAACCCTTTAGTGGGTATTTTCTGGTGTCATTGTGGTACTACAGTATATGAATTTGTCTTACTTTACCTTTTCCCTATTGACTATCAATGCCCATTTGGTTGAGAATCTGTGTGCTCCAACCCTCACAACAACTGACGTCATCGGTGCGCATCCATCTCACATTTATTGCTCTTATATTCTGTCTGTGAAAGTTCTCAGTCATCCTCAGGAATTAGCTGTCGGGAACTGGACTTGGACATTTCACCTCTCATTCAATAGGCTTTTTCACTTCTTTAGTTCCAGAACAGAAGGGGCCTCAGAGTTAAATTATGTAAGATCAGGCAAGCGATATGTCCTTAACAGAATGTTATACTTTTTATAGTACATTTTATATTTTATAATAAATTTGAAATCGTGATCTAAAATGCACCACTTTGTGCACAGAGCGAGAATGTCGCCACAGGGACAAAAACTGCTATCTTGAGAAACACAGAGAGATTCATTTGGAGCTGACTAACTTAATCAGCATTGTGTGAACTCATTTGGCAATACCTTGAATATAACAGACAAACTGTAGCTTTAAGTTACTGCAAACGTTATATAAAACGTACCACCTCGAGTCCACCACCGAATTTTGCCCGTCTGAAGGTCTCAGGAGTGGGAACAGCGTCCAGGCCAGTGGCCGTTAGCAGTCTGCACAGAGTCCCAATCACCTGCTTTATCTCTACATTCACTTTTCTCCGCTGCATTACAACCACGGCAAACTAGATAAACTGGTCACACTACAAACGACATAATAAATGTCCTCGTGTACGCAGTCACTTAATTTTCACCACTTTTATACTGCAGTTAGCTTGAACTTCTGATATTTCGCGCCGATGACAATTTCCGGGTAGATAGTCGCGCATAATAACGACGTCACAAGCATGACGATATCACTCCGCGTTCTCCCTTGCTTCCATGTTACTGAGTAGAACTCCAGTCTGAGAATTAAACCGTGGGCTGTAACATTTTAACAGTTCCCTTTTCACTTTAATTTGACGTGTCTGTTGTGTCCACCAAGCTTTTACCCCAGACATTTTTGATATAACTCCACTTTCAGCGGAGACTCAATGAACTCGGACGTGGAGGACTTGATGCCGAGGCTTCTGCCTGTGGAATTTGAATCCAGCACAGTGCAGCTGGACCTGAATGGACCACCGAGAAACCCACAGGAATATCTGCGACAAGTCCAGTGAGTTGACCTCACTCATACTACTTTGTCTTTGTGGACTATGGAGAAGAATTGGCACTTGAATTGGGAAAAATAAATTTAATACAATGACAGTGGAAGGCTGTTTATTAAAGTATGTTTTACTCTTTGCCTTACACCTCATGAAAATAATGCCATGGTCTTTAAGAACTGTATAAATGCATGTATTTAGTTTTACTTGGGGGAGGGGGGAAGAAGCAGTGATTTAGCTTTATTATTGTATAGAAGGATGTTATTGTGATAAATGTTAGTGTATTAAACAGCAGTTCTGTGCTAAATAATAATAATATGTGTATCCTTTTTTGTCAGGTTGGAGGCGTCATTATGTCCAGAGGTGGTAGTTGCTCAGATCGACCCCAAGAAACTCAAGAAACAAACAGTGCATGTATCAGTGAGTAAACATCCATATTAAGGTCTGGTCTTGAAACAGAGAAACAGATATGTCACTGCATAATCAGACAGGATAGTGTCTTCCTTAATAGCACAAAAAAAGATGGACCAGATGAACGTCAAAATTAGGAGTGGGAATCACAGGGTACCTCACGATACAATGTGATACCAATAATATCACAATACAATGATTCAGCGATAATATCTTGCAATATAATCATATAGCGAAACGTCCAGGTAGAAAGCAAAACGTCCAGGTAAATTCCACCCACGTTTCCTTCATTAATTTGAGCAGCACCACTGCGAGTAGACAAGAAGTAGTGATGCCCGGCGAGTGAAACTGTTAGAGTGCCTTTTTAATTGGTTAATGAAAATATAGGTATTGATTTTCGGAAGGATTGCGATATATCAACAAGTTGATATTATGACCCACCCCGTCAAATTGTTAAAATAAAAGTATTTAAAATGTTTGAATTAAGGGGTTTTATATATAAATTATATCACTATCAGCTATGAGGGATAATGTTTGCACATTTGAGATGAGGTGAGTTGGACGCTGGAAATGGTTCACAATTTTATAGCACTTTTCTGGTTTTGATAACCACTTAAAAGTCCACTAAAGTCATTTTTTCCCCATTCACCCATTCATACAGTGCCTTTTGTATCACACATGATCTATCCTATCCATTCACATTCTGGTGAAATAGCTGCTGGGACAATTTTGAGGTGTTAAGGAGGCAGGGATTGATCTGCTGACCTTCAAGTAAGAAGAAGACAACCCATGTCTGGTAAAAGAAGTGTCTTCTCTGTGTTTCAGGTGCCAGGCTGCCAGGCTGCTCCTACAGGTCTCTGCCCCAGTCTCAGTTGGCAGCAGCAACAAGTCAGTAACTTCTCAGAGCTCAGACAGGTAAAAGAAAGTTTAGTTTGTTTTTACTCAAGTCAATAAAAAACACATGTTAATACTGTCAGCAACCTGAAACATTTCAATTAATAATTAGAAACAAAACATTGTTTCTCTAAGTACTATTTGTAGCAAAAAATGTTGCATGGTTTGTTTTGAAGAGAGTGGTGAGGTTATAGATGGGACCAAATGTGGAAGGCGGACAGTATCAGTGTGTAGGTTTACTATTATCAAACTGTTTTCACCATTATATACACTGTTATCTCTCCCCTGTACTAGCTGGCAGGCAGCCTCTAAGGCTGTATTTACGTTGTATGCAGCAAGTGACCAAAGTATATTTTCCCACCCACATGGCACATATCAAATATGACCACATGAAAGTTTAAGCAGGAAAAAAAAACACATGGATTCAGATATTGACAGATCAGTTTCAAGCCTCTTTACTCTATGGAAATAAATCTGATATGAATCAGATATATGCAGTAGTATCAAAATCAGTTGAGGGAAATGACCTCAACTGATGACTTGGACTCTAACCGTGATCACAGGAGTTCACTCAACCTGTAAACCCATCATGAGAGCAAGGATTGGAAATAACAGCACTTTCACTTTTGTTTCGGCCTCACCATTTCCAGTTCAGATGCCAAGTCCTTTTTGTGGCTCCCAGATTGTCAACCATTGTAAATTCAGATTTTCGGCTGTCAGGATGTGGGAATTAGGCTTCAACACCTGCTGTGAAAATGCAGCCCAACATCCTCTCGTTTTCATTTCAGAGAATCACAAAGAACAGAATTCACTGGAGCAGCCAGACTCTGGATGACAATGTACAAATGGTGAGGACATGACTTAGTCACATATTTCATTCTGTGGTTAAAATTGTGTAAATTCATTATTAGTACTATCGCACTGAATGCTTGACATGTAAGGCATCTGTTTTTTGAATTTAAGCAGAGACACATATTGATATTAGATAAGAGGCTAACGTGTGTGTTTCACAGCCAAAGCTGACAGATGAGGAGGGCTGGAAGCGGTTTTGTTTAGGCGAGAAGCTCTACATGGGCACATCCTGTGACACAGAAGTGGAAGTAAAGCCTGGACTGGACTATAGCAAGGTTGTACAAATGTATGGGTGGTTGTGGAAATATGGCAGGATTTGATGAAACCAATTTTTATTTGTAAAGTTATTTATACATTTATGCAAACATACTGAATTTATTAAACATTTATTTAATTTTGAGTAATTAGCCCTCTTAAATGTTACATACTACAAACGATAAACTGAGCTAAAATATGTTAGAATGCTTTACTTTGCTTGTTGTATTAAAACATTAAAAGTGTGAGTTGTTAAAACCACAGAGCCATAACTGTCTGGACTAGAAAACTGAGAGATGCATGTGTCTGTTCAGGTGGGCTTCCCTCCCTTCCTCAGCATTGTCAGCAGACTCAACCAGGTAAGATCGCCTCCCTGTTTCAGTTTCAGTCAAACAGGGAGGAAGTGTGTCTGATGTGTTTTTCTCTTTTCTCAGACTACAGTGTTGATGGTGTTGGAAATTCTCATTGGTTGGTTTGAAGAGAGGGAATTTGTTCCACAGCTGGTGAGTTTGGTCAATAAAGTTATTGATCCTTGTTTAGGTTGCTTCCTGGTTTTAGCCAGGGGTGGGAACAGAAAAACGCATAGAGCGCCCAGACCAGCATTAGAATGACTCCAGTATGACTGAATGTATACATGCAGTAGTAGCTTGACTCTCAAGAGCATTATCTTTGTGTGCTAGTCCACTCACTCACTCATTTTCTACCGCTTTACCCTCCAGTGAGGGTTGCGGGGGGGCTGGTTTGGTATGGTTTTAGTCTAACATGTTTGCATGTATATTTAGACCCAGTATTAGTTGGGCTAATGCAACAATATTTTTGATGCAGAAGGCCAGCAGACCATGACAGAGTACTTTTTTGCTGCAGGGTTGCTGGTTGTACGCTTTATTGGCCTGTCTGGAGAAGCCTCTACTGCCCGAAGCCCACTCCTGCATCAGACAGCTGGCCAGGAGATGTGCTCAGCTCCGCAGCACCCTGGTAGGATGCTTTTTTTTGTGTTTAAACCTTCAAACAAGTTTAAACAAGTTGCTGTTGGGGGGGGATTCTCATTGGTTGGTTTGAGGAGAGGGAATTTGTTCCACAGCAGGTGAGTTTGGTCAATAAACTTATTATTCTGTGTATCTCTGTCACATCAACCTGACTGCAGTGATGACTTCCAGTGGTCATAAACTCATGACATGATTTTCTTTTCACGATTCCATAGGAGAGTCAGGAGGATGAGAAACTGCCTGCTCTCAACCTGCTCATCTGTCTTGTTGCCAGGTAATCACTACCAAGTCCACAGTTGGCAGTATTGCTTGGCAATATAAAATGAAATTATAAAGACGTGAATTGTTTTATTTACTGTTCTTAACTAAAACTGTATC
Organism: Brachirus orientalis; assembly: GCA_016785285.1. NCBI lineage: Eukaryota > Metazoa > Chordata > Actinopteri > Pleuronectiformes > Soleidae > Brachirus > Brachirus orientalis. The sequence goes on along the minus strand of JAFBJR010000050.1, from coordinate 4,126,727 downwards.
TGATTTAATGACAAACCAACTAATTTCAATGTTCTTTTTGAAGTCAAAAAACTCAAATAAGTAAATAAAATCCATGCAACCCTGAGTAAAAGAAATTTAAGTCACAATTGACCCATCAAAAGCCTCAATGTTGCTTTAAATTATTTAAGCAGGGTATCAGTTTTGATTCATAATTTACTCCTAACTGACCTGAAAACTCACTTCATAATGTAATTTTTTTTTTTAAAACCTACAGATACTTTGAGCAGAATGATTTGGCAGATCAGCCCGAGTGAACACATGGATTAACTCTGATACACCAGATGTTACAATGAATCAGGAAGCTCTCTGGCTGGTGCAGCATGAAGGAAGCAGACTCAGCAGTCACTGGAGCAACACTGGAGCAGTGAAGATCCAACACAGAAACCTGTCCATCCAAGAAAAACCCATCAGTGGAAAAAGATTTTGAAACTGGACTGACTGTGCTGCACAGAAAGTCAGAGTGCCTTGATTATAGTTCTTTGGTTTTTTTAATTAAATGTGGTTATTTCTGCTGGCACAACTGAACCAGCCAAAGTTGCTGGATCACTATTTGTAGTCACCAAAAACCAATGTTTCTTTTGGTTAGTCCTGAGCTAAAACAGAAAAGGTCACTAAATGTAAAAGGTTTTGTCTAATAAACTGATTTGTATATATTTTGTTGACATTGTTGGTCAATTTGTTTTAAATCTGCCACAAAGCTATGAAAATGATTTTGAAGTCCAACACTTGATTTAAGAGAGATCTATGCTACATCAGCAGCTAATGTACCGACAAACCACCTCCACTGATCAGTGAGTAGCTGTGGTACCAAGCTTGCTGAAAGAAAATCCAAAGATTTCTCAGTCACACTTTACTCTGTCCTATCACAATCAAATCCAAGTCCAATAATTTTGTTTGCTGTACTTTAGAATTGCCCACTTAACATGATGCAGAGTATGTCTGAAACTCAATTTATATTTCAAAATTATACATTGTAATAAGCATTTAAACGCTAAACAGAGGGCCACACAGCTGAGTAGTGGCTGTTAGGAAAAAGTCAAGGGCCAGTCCAACAACACGCAGGTTAGACATTTAAAACTGACCATGAGTGTGATGCCGCCACACACTGTTAGTTGGAATGCTCCAGCTGCCCCCGCAACCCTCATGAGAAGCACGGACACCACACAGATTTCCACCAACACCTTACCTTTATTTTAATGTAGATCAGTCAATACAAAAAAAAAATTGATAAACTGTTTCAAAAACCGGTATTTAAGCATATCACACAGAAACGTGATGAAAGGCCTTGACATCAAACAGAATCATTTTAAGTGTCACATCAATTTGAAAACAACTACTGTTCACTGCTACCATAACCACCAATGCTTCAACCAGTAGCATTATGATTAGGATTAAAAACAAAACATTCAGCACTCTTCATCATAGCATCCTACGGACCTCCATAAAATCCAAATGTCATATCATTTGATTTTAAAATGACAAAAAGTGTATCGTATGTTTCTCCTACCTCAGACCTGTTCAGTCAGGAGCCCAACTAGAAATGGCCAGATGCACCAGTGACTAGAAAGTCTAGTTTACACTTTAAAAAGTAAAATATTTTAATGAAAAACAGCCAGTCATTAATGGTTTCAGCTTCGACATGACCTTTAAAGCTACACAAAAATCCTCTTGCGCTACTTTCAAAAGGGCCATATGTAAAAACTACAGCATTTTACTACCAGTTAAAACTGCTGTCATTGAGAGAATGGCTGGAAGTTTTTTTTGTTTTTACCAAATTAACAGAAGCTGAATGACAACCATGTTAGCGTCTCTTGTCCTTCCTGTCTCTATCTTTGTGATCCCTGTCACTCCGGGATGACCTTCCCCTTCCTTCCTCACTTCTCTTCCTCCTCTCTTTGGATCCCTTCGAGTCCCTTCCTCCTCCACCACTCCCCCCTCTCTTACGACGACTTCTGTCTTCTCCTTTCTTCCTTTCCCTGTCTCTGTCCGACGGCCTTCTCTTGCGTTTACTGGCATCGTGGCTGCGACTTCGGCTGCTGCTGTTCGATGACGAAGATGATGAGGAGGATGACGACGAAGAAGAGCGGCTCGATCCAGAGGAAGAAGAGGAGGTGCCACTCGAGGATGAGCCAGAGGAAGAAGAGGAGGAGCTGTTACTGCGACTGCTGCTCTTCCTTGACTGCTTCACCTTCTTCCTGCCTCTCCCACTATCACCCTCCTCCTTGGAGGGAGCAGCAGTGGTGCTGCACGCCTCATGAGACTCAGCCAGTTTTTGTGGGGCTTCTGGCTCTGACTTCTCTTCTGACACCTGGTTCTCTGCTCCAGAGTCCTGAACCTCTAAACCAGGAATGATGGGATCCTGTACTGACTCTGTGAAGGTAGTTTGGGGTTCTGGTGTAGGAGAGGACCCTTGAATCTCTGGGGATTTTACGGACTGTGGTGCTGGTTCTCCTGCGGTGGCACTGGTGTCTGGTGCCTCTTGGCTGGTTATGGCTGTTTCCGAGGCCGGGCTGTCTTGGGTCTTTTCATTTTGGAGGTCTGCGGGCTCCTGTGTAACATCTGTTTCACCCACTCCTTCCACTCTCTTATCCCCCTGCTCCCCCTCAACCTCCATCTCTTCTGAACCTGGAGTTGCCTCCTCTGCCTTTTCCCTCTGTTCCCCACTGTCCTCAACTACCTCCTCTCCCTCCTTTTCCCTGCTACCCTCCTCACTGAACTCCATTATCTCCCCCTCTTCACTTGCCTTCTTCAAACCTATCTCTTCTTCCTTCCCCTCCTTCTCTACCACCCGTCTCTCCTCCTCCTCCTTAACCCTTTCCTCCTCCTCCTCCTCCTCCTCCTCGTCCTCCATCTCTACATCTACCTTGTTACCTGTCACCTTAACTATCTGACCTGCTGGCTTACCCTCCTGTGGGTGGTCCGTTCCTGTTGCTGCTGTGTTGCCGTCCTGGTCACGGTTTGGTTGTCTCCGGGGGCGGGACTCCATTTTACTGAGGTGTTCGGCAAAAGCCTCACGCCTCTCCTCAAACAAAGCTAAAGAGAAGAGAGAGGGGTGATTAACACTGATTCTTTTTAATTTTGTAATGACAAACATGCAAGTTTTATATTCATGACAGCATTTTTGCTCTCCAGAGCTCAGCATCTTCAGGATTACTCAGTATGAGATCTGTCCAAAAAAATCCAAAATTACACACTACCCACCATATAGTCCACTACACCCTGAGTAAGCAATCGTTCAGTGATGTCCAAATATTTAGTCGAGATGCATGATTCATAAAACTAGTGTCTGGTGTTTTACATATATCTTTACAATGGAAGTAATATTAGTTAAGTATTTCAACAAGTTGAAATGACAGTCTTGATGTGCGCCATGAACCAGCAACACAGATAAAAACAGTCTTGCAAAAAGGAGCTCTACTAACCGTTCAGTTTCTTGGTGGAGTCGTCATGGAGTTTCTGTGTAGCGGAGCACATTTTTCCAGGCAAATAGAAGATGTGAGGCTTTGTCTTGGTGCGGATGTATTTCACCAAACGATTATTGTGGCTGGTCCACTCCTCTTGCTGTAGACGGATGAGTGAGAGGGTTAAAGAGCAGTCAGGGTGATACAAAGTCTCTTTGGCTCCTATACACCTTTTATTACAGAGCCAATGAAACAATTGCTCGTACAGACCATCTTTTCTTGTGGTTGTTTTCCCAACACGTCTGACAAGTTTTAATGCAAGATTACTCTAAACTACTGAATTGATTTCCCTGAAGTGTCTTTGAGGATCAGTTGTTACCTAACTAAGATCTAGGGATACACAATAATCATCGGGCCCGATAAATTATCAATATGTTATGTAAAAAGTACGCAATTAATTACTGCCCCAATAATGATATTTAACGCTATAACTGATTCAATAAAGCAATGACACTGTAATACCACTAAGAGGCAGTACACTGTGGCCAAACACAAGGGAATCAGCCTCAGCCATTACCCCCAGTGATGCGCTGCTGCCAACTTAGCAACTTTGTCGTTATACTCTGCAAATATTTACACCCCTCTCGTGACAAATCTAGGAACTTTTGGAGATTCTGTCCTATAGCTGCTTTCGGACATACGCTGAAGTCTGGGGATTCCCAGGAAATAATTATTCCAGCTTCCTACAACAATCTCTGGATAATGTTCAAATGAGCACATGTTAAAAGGCAGCAGGAGAATTTACAAATAATCCACTACAAGTAAATGTTTAAATGTCATGCTTCCTGGACTTTCAAGCTCCGCCCCTCACCTGGCCCCTCAGGAGATTCTGAGCATGTGTCACTAAGACAATGCCCTCCTCTTCTGCATTTTTCATGTGAATATCAAAAAGCAGAGAATATTCCAACCCTTCTCCAGGGTTTGTTGTTGTTTTTTGTTTTGTTTGGACTTTGATTTTAATCATGTTGAAAGAACTTTCTTACCAGCTGGGCTAGTTCCACCTTCTGTTCCAGTAGCCTCAGCTCAGTCTGTTTGGCTCTCCTCTCCTCAAACAGCTCCTTCTTTTCATTCTCCACCTTCTTTCTTTCTGCCTCAGCCTGAACCTCAAGCTTCTGTTCAATCTCTGAACGCCGCTTTTGCTGCAAAAGGAAAAAAAAGACAGATGAGCCAAAATATCCTGCTGCACATATACTTTGTATAAGGTCACAGTTTAAATTTAAAACATTTTCATAAGCTCAATATATTAAATCTGAAAGGCATTATTGCAGCACTGGGATTTACGTCCAAAGTTTTTCACTTCTAATTTCAAAATACACACACACAAACAAGAAGTTTTAATCATTATTCGGAAAAAAAGGCAGTTTCCCAGTGAAATCATTACCAGATTGAAATATTCATGGACTTTTTTTTGTCTTGGCCCTCTATCACAAATTAACAGAAAGAAAAAGAAAAAACAAGCTTGACTCCCAACATTTGTATAGGTTGTGAGAACATTATCCAAGGTCACTTTTTCTGGTCATCCTCTAATCACTTGATACATCATATCTTATTACATTATAAATAAGATCTTTCCACAGTCAAAAAAAAAAAAAAGGAATAGTGTACTGGTAGAATATGCTGTTTGACCATTAACATGGAAATCAACATTTTTTGGATGGTACCTGTCCATTTTCTAAACCAATGTCCTGTGAACAAGCATGAAAGCCCCTGCTGCTGGATTGGCTGGAATAGTGTTGTGATGTTCAGGTAGTGCATATTACTTTATTCACCTCATGCATAGCCAGTGTACAAAGAATGGACAACTAGCAGAATGTGAGAAGATGATGGAACTCCTCAAAGTGTAAAAGAGATTACCCCACCTTTAATTTGAAAACATGACCCATTTCACTCTCAAGAATCTGTCTATTTACTAAGGTCCATAACCTCAACACGTCACTAACAGAATGGATCTGCTCACCTTCTCTGTAGAGACATTGGACTCTTGTTTGAACTTTTGAAGAGTCCCCATCAGCAGGCCAAACATACGCCGATTCCTGACCAAGAAAACAAACCCACAGTCATTCATAAATCTCTTGTCAACGTGATGTAGAATACAACAAGATAATATTGTTCCACCCTGGTCAGTGCACAAAAAAGGAAAAACAAACAAAACAACTATTTCGGTAAAAAAAAACTGTTTAACTCACAGACAACATAAAACCTCATCATTCCACAAAGGCGGAAACCACATATGGAATAAATACAAGATGAATAATGAATAACATATTGATCTTTTGCTTAATGTTACCTGCCATCCCAACACCCCAATATCAGACGCAATTTATCTCATTTGATCACGTTCATAAGAAAAATTACAATTAAGGCTTGATGATTCTGTTGGCCTACCTCTGTTTGCCCTTCTCATCCATAGTCTGATCTTGAATGAGGTCTCGGCGTGTTCGCTCCTTGGAGGTAGCTACTACAGACGACTGCAACGCCGGCTGAGTGGAGAAGATTGAATATAAAATGTTAGGTCAAATTGTCTTATACCAAATCACCATGCAAAATATATAAGACTCAGAATTAAATATAGGAAGCAAAGTACTTATTACACTTGCATGCCAAACATGGTACTGAGGTATGAATTTAGTAGATAATGTGAATTAAGAGTCCTAACATCTGCCAAACATTTAAATGGCCAGTCAACGTGTGACATTTATGAGAACAAAACAACCCCAAAAAATTCAATCCCAATTCATGATTTAGTTATGTTGATGACAGACAAAGAAAAAACATAATGATGAAGGTAAAAAAAAAAAATATCACCCACACAAATTTATTTCCCAAAGGGTGCACACCTGGATAACTCAGAGGAGACAAACACTGTATTCTTACCTTTTTGACATCATCATCATCCTCGGCGTCGCTGTCGTGACGCACATCTCTCCTGGCCCTCTGGTCCCCTGCCAGCCTGCATGTACACACAAAAGCAAGAGGGGTTCAACATACAGATGCTTCAAAATAAAAAAGACCTGGTTTCAGGGCCTTTTTGGATGGAGTTTGCATGTTCTTGCCATGTGTAGGGGGTTCCCCCCAGATTTTCCAGTTTCACCCCACAGTCTAAAAACACGCAGAGATTAATTGGACACTCTAAATTAGTGTAAGAGTGAATGGTTGTTTGATTCTGTGTTGGCCCTGTGATGGACTGGCAACCTGTCCACGGTGTAACCCACCTTTCGTCCAATGTCAGCTGGGATTGGCACTAGCAGCCCCGTAACCCTCATGCGGAGGATAAATGGGTAGACAACAGATGTATGGACAATTCACAATGACAAATGTAACAAATCCAGTCTTCCCTGACCTTCCAAAAATAGTGGATAGGGAGACAAATTTTTGATTAATAAAATTAAAAAAAACAACAAAAACAAACAAGCTCACCTCAGCAGGGCTCCATCGATGTCCCTCTTCTTGACAGGGGGGCCACCGCTTCCTATCTCCGAGAGACTGCGTCTGTAAAAAACACAGATACAGTATATTCAGATTGTAAGAATGCCTTAAAACAGCAAGAAATCCATTCCATTCGCACCCAGCAAGCGCAGATAATTAAAAGTGTCAAAGTCCAAAGAGTTAAAACATTGATATTACAATGGCAGAGACTTTTTAGGCCTCTTATTGATTGTGTGAGTTTGAAACTCTTACAAGACCATTATAAATCACAATGTGTGATATGGATCTAAAAAACTTGGTACGATATCAAGTCTGATGTATGTTAACTGCACAAAACTAATACATCACTTCTTACTGGATAGCCAGGAGCAGAGCTCAACATCATTTGCATTGGGCTGCAACTACTGACTGTTTTCATAATTGATTAATTTCATCAATTACCTGTTTGGTCCATAAAATGTCAGGAAATTGTTTATCCGTTTCCCAGAAACACAAAATGTCATGCTTAGTACTAAATTAATTAGTTGTATTGATTTCTTTAATAAATGTAACAACTGGAAAGTCAGAGAACTTGTATTCATTCTTTTTAAAAACACAAAATGATTATTTGTCTATTCATTTAATAATCGTTGTTGCAGCCCTAATATAAATATATTCGCTAATGTATAAATTCTGTGCTGCAGTGTTTGTGCTTCACAAAGACGAAAACCCAACATAGGTACTCAGTACATTAATAAGAATAATTGTTTCTATGTCAGATCCAAGTCTCACCTGAGCAGGTTGATCCCTCTGCCTCTACCTCCTCCGATGCCTGCCATGGGGCCACCGAGCCGACGGATTTGACCCGGCCTAAACACACGACATAAGACAAGTTCAGTCAACAACATCAAACCATGATTGTCACCTATTCCGTAGAGCTACAGAAAATAGAATTTTAGATGCAATAGTGTTGTCATTTTTGCATGTGTTAGCGTCTGGCATTCATTCCAAAAACCAGTGCTCGGTAGCGCTAACTCAAACGCCCACTGCGAGGCCTAAGAACAGGAGACCAAATTTGACATTTTCCTAAGGGTTAAAGACAAACGTTCGTCCCCGAGTTGTTCACTAGGCCTGTGTGGACATTTAAACAGTTAATATTTTTTATAGACTCGGTCAGGATATACACATTTTATTGGTTCCATGGCTAGCTAAAAGATTCATGCTATGCTAGTTATTGGGACGCGCAAGTTGGTAAGCCTATCCCTATAAATAAGCCAAACGCTAAGTAAGCAGTTCGGTATTTTACCTTGATTCATTAGGATCGCGTCCCGTTAGTTTGCGAATATTATCGTCCACATTTTTCAAGCTTTCTTTTGCCTTTTCGAGCTGGTCCTGCAAGCTCCGCACCGCCACCGCCATCTTGCTTCCAGTTAGCGCGAATCACATGTTCCTTGTTCGTCTGCGGCTTTTCTTCCTCTGTTTTCAGCAGACACGCGACACTAAGGCGCACCAGCGCCGCCTGCAGCTCTGGAGTGGAGAATAAAAAGTGACTGTCTGACGTAAAAATATATCCCAGCCTGAGGTGACCACTGTTTCTCATATAAAGATGAACAAAACTGTATTTTACCAACATTTCTCTTTATTGTTCTGCAACAGAGAAGAAGGAGACAAACACTGAGACAAAACAGAAACAGACGAGACAATGGCAAAAGAGAAGAAGGAGAATAAAGAAGTAATGCATGAAGAAGGGAGTGAAACACCAAGAACAAACAAATAATTCACAGAGGAGGAAGAATCCATGTTGTTTAAATGTGGATGCTCAAGGCTTGGTGACAGTGCAGATGCATTTCAAAAGAGCATCTTTAATGAGATAATGTCATCTTTAATGAGAAATCAACTCCAAATTAAGTTTCAAGTTTGATACAGGTAAAATGACAACATTAACACTATGTATTAATTAATGGAAACGTGTCTCATATGTTCAGAACAAAACAAGCCAAAAAAACCGCATTTAAAACATTTCATGACAAAACACAATAAATATTTTATTTTCTTCCACTCATGTGTCTCACATGCTTCAGTGACATTGCACAAGTTGTTTGTGTGAAAGCAACATAATACCTGCAAACATATGGAGGTCATTGTGTCGTTGCGTAACTTGTACAATCCAGTGCCTGTTTTACTCATGTGTTGGGGATAAAGGGCGAAAACTCCTGTTGTGTTGTTTGTTACCAGCATGGTAACCATTGTGAGCACGCAAAAAAAGTTATTTTTACAGCTCAATTAGGTCACACCAGCATGACAATCTTATAGTCTGATTAACCAGACATGAACAGGCTCTTTGTGTGAGCTGAGTCCAGAGCAGAAACCAAGCTCTGTTTTAGCAACATGTCTACCTACGAGCTTGGATGCAAATATATCTGATATCTGCTCATGTTTACGACTAAATCCAACTGTGTGCATCTTGAGAATCACTGTGTAGACCAGTGGTTCCCAAACTTTTTTACTTGAAGCTACCCCTCGCTCGTGTCCAAGACAAACCATTCACCCCACTCCAAACCCCTGTGTACACACACGCCAAAAGAATAAAGTGAATAATTACAAATATTTATATGCAAAAATAAACAGCAGTTGTAGGTTTTTGTTCCTATTCTGACAGAGTATATGGATAAAAACTGTCTTGTGCTTCGATAAAATCAAAACCAAGGCAACTTGAAATATTTGCCTTGTTCTCTTTTTTGATACCGTTGAGTCTTTGGTACGTTTACATTTCTCAGACATGAGACATGCTCATGCAGTACTGGTCACAGAAGTTCAGAGGTCACAGAGGTGTTAGTAATAAATAGCTTAATAACTGTAAAGGTGGACCAAAAAGAGAGCTTTAACTTGGGCGATACCGAGTTCTGATCTTCCAAATAGAGTGTGTGATTGTGATTTTCTACATTTAATTTGCACAAATATCATTTAAATAACCTCACAACCTCAGAGTAGACCAAAGCTCTGTGTGCCCCCGTGTGATCTCGGGCACCACCGAGGTGGGAGGGTTTGGACCCCAGGTTGGGAAGCATGAGTGTAGACTGAACGGTGTAGTCCGAAGTAAGAGTCTTGTTAGTGTTTTGTCATATAATGACATTGTAATTATGAATGTGTTGTTGTCTGGATGTGAAAGTGTTATGTTGCCAGCATCACCTTGTCTCTGTCTGTGTCGCCATGCTTTGTTTCGTTACAAATGATCCTCATGAGGATGAAACCTGGGACCATAAAACCACCAGAGGCTGACTGCTGCTCAGACCATCAGTGTTGTTAACAGGGGTGCAACAGCAATGTAAGCAGGCAATCTCCTGGGGCCCCGGAAACATATCGAAAAGTTTATGCAAAGCAAATGCAGCATTTTTCCTCTTCATACATTATGTATGTTAGAAAGCAGTGGCTGAGAACATACATCTGTAGAGTAAAGAATGATGAAGTCAAGTCTAAAAACCGTTTCTCTCCAGTCATCTGTAATAGATTTTTCTTAGGCTAAAATATATAATATGACTCTATGATGCACAACAAAAATAAACTAGATTAAATCAATACTTAAACCAATCATTTTAAAACTTAGATGTGCACAAAATGAGCAATCGTCAAGTCCAAAATAGAACCAAATAACCTAATCTCAACACTATAATATGCAATGCCAATTCCAAAAAAATGGACACTGTGCAAAATGTAAACAATAACAGAATGCAGTGATTTACAAATCTCATAAGCCATGTTTTACTCCCTATAGAACATAAACAACATATCAGGTGTTAAGACATTTTACCATATCATGAAAAATATTGATTCATTATGTCCCAACGCATCCCACAATTCTATAACAAAAAAAAAAACCAGTCTAATCGTAGCAGGGACACCATCACTCTTCTCAGTATCTCCATCCTCTGTATGCGCTTCCTTCTCACAACCAATCAATAGTTTCCCCCATCATTTCCTGCTGTTGTGTTGTCATGGTTACAGTGATTGAATCACAGCGATTGTCATTGACAGCCTCCTCACTGGGGACGTGTGACCAAACCCTTCTGTCGTGACAGTCTGATGAAAGGAGCTCACATTAGCGTCTGTTCCCCATCAGCGACCAGGAGTGTGATTCAGAAGACTTTAAGGCTCAACACTGAGTTCAAATAAAGTCGGCTTGTGCTATTAGGCCGAATATGGGGTTTTACAAACATCATGTCATTGCAGCCTCTTGAACATAGTTGCTCAAAGTCTTTTTTGTATGGACATTGCATCGTGAACATATCAACTGCTCATAAAATTTAAGGGGGGGATTCAGCAGGTAATGGTGCTAATGTGTTTTACTATGCTTTAATAAGAATAATAAATCAGATTTCTATAGCACTTTTCAGGTCAGTCAAAGACACTTTAACAAGATAACAGGGGAAAAAAGATTTCATTTCAGTAAGAAATAAATAAATTAAATCAAGTAATGACTGTTTAAACTATGGAAGTACCAATTTAAAACAGGTGGGTCTTGATATTAGGTTTTGAAAGTCTGCAGTTTCAGAGGGTAGAGGCAACAGCAGTGAAGGATCAGTCCGGCAGGTGGGTGAATGGCACTGGAGAAGGTGTGAGGTAAGAGGGGACATGGCTATTGAGGGCTTTGTCGGTGATGACGAGTATTGCATAGGATATTGGACAACGAAGCCAGTGGAGGTGTTTGAGGATTGGGGTAAATGTGGTCCCTGCAACAAGCCACTGGACAGTCACAAATATGACAACTGCCATGACAGAGCAGATAGCAGTTGTCATGGTTGGGAACACTTGCTCCAAACAAACACAACCATCTTTTAAATGCCACCAAGTGAGGGAATGACACTGTATTATTCAGAATGCCTCTGAAGTTGAAAACAGCATGAGAACCAAGAAGACCAAGAATCAAATGACTTTTAAATGCTTTTATTCATTGATTAAAAGAAGAGAAGCATTCATTCAACATCAATTCAAATCACTGTTGGGTACGTTGACTCCACATGTGTAGCCACCTGTCAGTTAAGGGGATTTACATGGGTCTGTAATGTGCCCTCCCTTTTTCTCTACAACTGTTATCACTGATAAAATCTTTTTCTGACAAACTAATCCAATAAACAGCTGGGGAGATTTCAAGTCAGACTTCTTTGTAACTCAAGTCCTCAATTCACATACATGTTTTTGACACAGACACTAATCCATGCTGCTGGAGAGGAACCACACCTTAAAATGTGCAGAGGTGACTTACAAGCGAGATTCAAAGTATTTTAAAAGCTGTGTGCACATCAGATTTGGGTGTTTTACAGAGAGGAATAAAAATATATATCTGACATGGGCTTCATGTCATGTGAGATCTGGTCCAGCTGTATTTTGGGTTACGTCCAGCTCGCTGTCTACACAGAAAAGGTAAAAACCCCTGCTATGTGCTCACTTTAACACCCACAGTCGCACAGGAACATAGCAGTCTGAATATTCAACATTAAGGATGATAAAACCATTTAGCAAAGAAAACAAAAAACAAAAAAAACACACACAACCAAACAGAAAAATAAACACACACAACAACAATATAGCTTCTGATTTACAAAGTCTGTGTGATTCTGTTAGATACTTCATGTTCATAAATTGAACCCGGACACGTGTTGCATAAGAGAATACCACGGTAATGCATTGTTGATACTTATACAAATATGCACTATGTGTGTTTATATATCTATTATATATATTTTATATTTCTTCCTCTATGGTTTTCTAAAGATGCAGCCGGGCGCTGTCAGCACTGCTTGTGCCCCCTTGTGGCCACTAGTAAGACTGCTGTTATTGCGAACTGTCCTGATTTTAAACAAATGCACAACATTCGTACCACGATAAAACTGGGGCCTTCGAGCCAGTCTCACAGAGACCAAGAGTGAGCCCGCCGTCACCGCTGCTGTCGCTGGGCTGGCTGACCAGAATCAAAAGATCTTAAAAATAAAAGAGAAGATTTCAGAAATCATCATAAGGCCAAGTATTGTCACTGCAAGTTCTTATTAATCTTCATTTCAACAGCCCGACAGTGAGGAAAAGAAAATCGAAATATCTATATATATTTTCTTTTGTTGTTTTTTTTAAAAAAAGAAAAAAGAAAAAAAAGAGTGTGGATTATATGCATTCATCTTGCATAGTTGTGATGCTGGACTGGGCAGCAGGCCTGTCTGCCTGGCTCATTAGGAGGTTTGGATCTCCAGACTTGACAAGAAATATTTTGTTTGCTGGCCAGAAGCGTCAGAGGTCCAGTAGCTGAGATCTAAAGCTATGTCTTTACACAACTATCTTTGTCCGTCTCACAGGACAGATTTGATACCAGTGCTGTGCACATCCAGTGTTTTCCTCCAGGAACACAAACATACGTAAGGATGTTCATCAGCTTCTTCACTTTCAGCTCTTCGTGAGCTCATTCTAAGTCTTGCATGTACTGATCGTAGTCTGTGATCTCAGGATTTAAGAATTAAAAAAAAAAAAAGACAGGAAGAATCTGGAATATCATGCTGTAATGATAAAATTGTAATTCATTTAATTATCATTTAACCATTTGCAGAATGTCTTTCAGGGAAGGTTTTAAGCCCCTGACCACCAGACCAACTCTCTGTCTCCTACACCAAGTTGCAAGTTTATTTTATTCAGCTTTGTAAAAATCCTGAAAGACTAAATCAAAAACTCTCACGTCTGAGCAATAACATGGAAATCAAAGTGCTCAAACACCGATGTGTGTCTGTTTGTAAGTCCAGAGCCATACTTTTCCGTCCGCAGAGATTCATGTGACGTAAATGTCACCACCCACCATTGTCGATGACGGTACATGCAGACCGTCACAGACATTGCTCCTGTTTTGGTCAAAGAAAATACAATGAAGAAGGCATTAGCCATGGACGCTTGCTTGAGGTTATGTGAGAAGGTCCACCAGTATCCACACATGTGCAACCCATCACTCAAAGGACATACAAATAAGGGCAAACCCCTTACAAGTAATCACTGCAGCAAAAGGGAATGTGAGATTGAGTATGCATGTGTGGAAAGTTAGGCTGAGGTGGACCCTTCCTTCAGCATAAACTAAACTGTAGCCATTTACAAATAAGTGGAAATGTGTGGGCATTCTCTGCGGACATGGAATTAGGAAAATATGGTCCTCAGCCTGTGTTTACACTGACGTAGATTTAACACAGTGTGCTGCTTTGGTATTAAAATAACACAGAAATGGCTGTTCATGCCAGTGAAATTAGTTCTGGCTATGGAGTATTAGCACAGAAGTGCCAAAGCCAGCTCTATATGGGTTTGGTAGGGCAGATATACCAAAATCCCATTATATCTACACTCCTTTGATCATGCCTGTCAGGACTAACTGTTAGATGGATAAATACTAGGGGTCACTTTGTGGATTCAACTGCTTATCAGGTCACAGGGGCCCTGCTATCTTCCAGGAATTCTATATGAATGCATTTATAGAATAAATAAAAAATAATAATAAGGACAAATCAAACTGGCTTCAACCATATGAATGTGCAGTGACTGCTAGTAATGGCCTCTTCAATAGCTGGCATCAAATCTCACATCTAGAGCCTTCAACCTGTCGTTTCCATGGAAGAACTCATTAAAATAAGGCTCTGCTAGCTGAGTGTCAGTCTGTTTACACAGAATAATATATAGACAAACATTTTTTGTTTTAATGTATGTACTAAACATGCTGACTAAGCCCACTTCACTGTGTTGTTTCCTCCTAACTGTAAGACTGAAATAATTAGTCAAATCAGCAGTTTTCACACTATATTTAGTACAGTCTGTGTAAACTGATGTGCTTTCGCATGTGACCTTTTGTGTACCGGACACATAAGCCCCTTCAGGGGCCTAAGGATGCCGAAGCATCAAGTTAAGCAAACCTTGGCATCGAGGTAATGCGCATTAGACACAAAGTTGACCTTTGGGAGATTGACATACGGCAAGGAACCGCTTCTAAATGGTATCACACCTCCACTCTGCTCAGACCAGCGGGTAACCTGGTGTGACTGTTAGTACTAGCTGTATCTCTAATCCCTTCAAAAACAGATGATTCAAAAGTAAAAATAAGCAAAGCAAAGTCCAATTTTCATGCAGACACTAGCCACTGCTCATCAGATAGCCCGAGTGGTGCGCTATGTGGAATGTTCTCTACCACCCGAGCTCTAGCAGCAAAGCTTCAAAGCTCTAAAAAGCATTTTAGCAAAAAAAGCTTTCACACTTCCCATCAAATCCGACCTTGGTCATACAAGATATAAACATCAGCTCTGGCCTGCTCTGCTTACATCTCTGTCTCACTGCAGGACTGTGCTGCACTGGACATGAAAGGCTTTACTCTTGGACACCACTGTATCTACTATAGATCCTGAGTGCCATTCAAGTTGTGCAACGATGTTGCTAACAATAACATGTGTTGGACATTGATGTCATTCAAGCCACGAGCGCAACATTAGCCAAACCTATGTGTACAGGTCCACTTTGGTTTGCTCCACAGTACAATGCCACAGTGTGGACAGACGAAAACAGAGTTGTAGAGACAGACTTGTGCCTGGTTTGACCTTTCATCCACCGTCTTCTTTGGCAGATTAATAAACATCAAGGGAAGTTAACAAATCCAGTGACTGCAAATATTAATGAGTGAGCTAGTGGCCTGAGCTATTGTCACTTTCCTCCATTCCACCGCGTTATGAGAACCAACTGTACCCTGAGAATGAACAATTTCTGTTCCCGTTTTCCGCTGCAGTCAGTGATAAGACTACACTTCTGAATATGAGCAGGCCCCACTTTCTCCCCCCTGTACAGACACACACATACAGAAAACGTACAATTGCAACGTTGATATCCACACAAACTCAAAATATCTTATTCACACATTTCTACTGTAAACACTTGGGTGAAAATGTGCGGGAAAAGATAAAATGGGTGATGAATTCTCTACTTGTTAAAAAGGACAAAACGCTGGCTCCTAAAGAGCAAAAAAGACTTTTTCCTCTGGATAAGCACAGACTAGTAAAAACACAGCCCCTCTTTTAATTCTATGTAGAAATACTGTCATGAGGGCTCAAATGGACTGCTCAATCAGTGAAACCTGTCTTCTGATGGGGAGTCTATAACAAGTTGAGACATAAGACAGCAGGGAACATCAGAGGAAATGTGCGTGGTGAGTGAGGGTGGCGTCTGTAAAATCAGTCCGTCAATATTTGCCATTTAGTTAATTTACTGCACTTGCTTCTTTTTTAAATTATATTTCACATATAACTGTTGATGACTACACACAACATAAAGCTACATAGACAAACAGCAGCTCTAAAATGAGTCATGAGAGGAAGAAAAAGAGGAGGAGAAGAGGAAGATAAAATAAAAACCAGCATATTTTGGTCTGAATGTCTTGTGTTGGTCTCATTGTCTCCTCTGAGTAAAACAGCTCCACATAAACACAACACAGACAGCCTTTAAAAAGTACTCTCGGTACCAAAGTGCATTCATCCTGAGATATGGAAAAAGGACGAGAGATGATCATAATTCAACCATTAAGGTGACAAACAGATGACCAAACATTTGGCTACCATAAGCCCATCACTAGGACTAGGTCATTCTATCCCAGGCAAAGTGCTAGCAGGTTGTCTGGCAAAGGATTCCTTATCTGTTAACAAAAAACAATATTTTTAAAATGTGTCCTTGATATGGACCTTCACAGTCTGCGATGCCACTGCACCATCTTCAGAGCTATAAGTCATGTGACAGGGTAACCTTCCTGACAGCTTTTACTTATGAAAGGCAGATGGCCCTCAACCCAGCACAGAAATGTTTTCAATAACACACCAGTGCAGCACAGCTGTCACAACACTGGGACATCAGATGGAATCATACTGGTTCCACTTATTCACAGAAAATAATGAAACGCCATTTTTAGTCTGTAGCTCAGGATATTTTGTCCACATTGTTGTGCACTTTCATGTTAGAGCAAAGGCATTCACTCATGATGATTATAATCAGAACTGAACAATAAAAAGAGACTATGAGCCTGTCAAAGTCACACCTTTGCTCTTGTTATTAAATGCCTGACGAACAAGCCAGTTGCACAGTCAGACAAGATCAAATGTTGCCAGACGGAAACGATGTCACCCAGAATACTGACTACATTCAGTCCAGACATTTCTTTGGCCTGGCATGGCCTCCATCTCCTCCTGCTTCATCTACTCGAGATGTAAAACGTGCAATGAGCAGATTGTTTTTTTTGCCATCCTTTAGTCTTTATCAAACTTAATCTTGGAAAACAAATGTATGATTAGGTTTGCTGACCCTCAGACCAAGGTGGAATGAGAGTTTGTCAGATGGCAAGAAAAACTTCCATAACATGAACAACGCTATCCAGAAAACAAGAGGCTGTTCCCAAGGCAACTGTGACTCAAAAAAAGAAAATAAAAAAAGACAACTCCTTACGACGATTGTTTGACACTCCCATGCCACATTATCACCACGACGTCACTGTGGTCATAGTGATGTTAAAAGCCTTCCTGAGACTGTAGAGAGGGAAGATGCTTTGCCACAACAGCCCAAAACAACACTGTGCTGCACTATCAAGAAAAACAAATGTAGTCTTGGCTGTCAGTGAAGCTGACAATATCAAAACTCTTTTATCCAACATTGACTGTTGTAGCAAGACAAACCTTCCTGTGGCAAATGCAAATAATCAGTTAGCCCCTTAAAAAAGACAACTGGCCATCCTAAATGAAAGTTAAGTTACATTCAGTGTTTCTCTTTCTTTTCCCTGTTCTTAATCCTAAACGTCATCGCCGTTTTCCTACCTAAATTGATGCTGGCATCTGCCACCTTTGGAAGTGGTGTATACAGTCTACTGGTGTTGTTTGAGCATGACCTTTCAAAGTAGTCGCAGAGGTATCTCAAAACAGATATGCTGTACGTATACCATTATGGAATGAAACACAATTTCCGCTCTCTTTAAAATAATAAAGACCTGCTTGAAGGTTTATTTGACCTCAGAGCCCTTTGTTTTTTGTTTTTTGTTTTGTTTTTTTTACACAAATCCCTGAACTTTTCTTGATTGACTTGATGACTTGGGACACTTTCATGCAAAGAGGCTCTGGAACCAGTGATACCAGCTAGAACACTTGAGAACAAAGCAGCGATATTTCTGCTGATTACAGGAAAAACAAGATGCATTTACGACCAGTTCACCACAGGTCAAAAGAACACAGGAGGAGTGTATTATATTGTAACAGGCTGAATGTTCATAGTTTGGCTCTGAATGTCAGTTAGAGAACGAGTATCCCTTTTCAGTCAACTAGCAGCATGTTCTTCAAAAATGTTGAGGGTGGTAAATGTATTGGTTGCAAATATGTAAAAATATTTTCCATTACACCACCAGCAAGGTGCTCAAAGGCCCAATAAATCCGCGTATCACTGATGTTCTGAGTCATGGCACTGACATGGCTGTTGCTGCAACTGAAATAAAACTAATTAGCACCAGCCACAGTCAGCCATTTTGTGGGGGGGATTCCCACCTTGCTGGCAAAGCTCTGTTACTAGTGGACAAGTGCACAAAATGCTCTTTAAAAGGAAGAAAACTAGCAATGGTTGCTTTACACAAGATGTGATCGATCATTTAGTTGAACATTTATCACTTTTGCTGGAGTGGGAGTGACAGATGGGGTGAAAGGGCAAAGGGGTAGAAAAAAAAAAAAAACTGAAGCTAGTAGCTTGTGTCTGAGTACACATTGCCCATAAATCCCACCTCTTCATCACTCAGCCTGCCTGTCTGTTCTAGCTGTGAGCAGGATAATATTATATCTAGATTTAAATACACACAAAGCCTATACAGGCAACACGGTAACGGCCACAGAAGAAAAAAGAAGACTATACACTGCGATGAGAGATGGGAAATCAGTTAAATAATAATAATAAAAAAAAACAAAAAACAAACAAACAAATCAGTATTACATGATACAGAGGCTCTGGAGGTTATTAAAGTGAAGAAGAGACATCAAGCTCTGAATAGTTAGCAAGACCAGACCAGACTGGACAGTGCCAAACAAGAGGTTAGAAATCAATGGTAAAAGATCAGACTGGGATTAATTAAACCTGAACATGGGACCTTAATAAGAATATTCTAGTTTTATTATTAAATTTAATATATTCAATAAAAAATAAGATGTCAGTCAAACAAATAATCAAGATGTCTGACAGCATTCAATCTGCTGGAAAGTTATACAAATTGATTGTGTACTAAAAACCCAATGAAAAAACACAAACAAACTAAAAATAAATACCCAATCGAAAATCGGCTCACACAAATTTACTTTGTAGATTCAGTTTAGGTTTCTTATTTGGGTCTGGCTCTTTTGGCCTGCTTCAGAGGTCTGAGCTGATGTGGCCTGCTTGGGTCTGGCCTGGTCTTAACAACACTTTAGGCTGTGAAGAGCTGTAATTGCCATCCTTGCCTACATGCCCATGCTGAAGGTGTGCAGCTCGCGATGGAAGTGCTGGGAGGGTTCAGACAAAATCAGGCTAGAATCCAAGCAAGGGTGCCAGACACGTCCCAGGCCCAGCGAGACCTCCTTAATCAAGTTATGGCCCGGGTCGCCTTCCATGCACACCAACTGGTCTGGGTCAAAGTCGATGCTCTCCTCACTGACTGTCAGGATGCGGAGACTGGAGCCTCTGAGCCGAGAGATGGCCACCAAGTTGTGAGACCACACAGTGTAACCTACAGAGAGAGTTGTGGTGTGGTTGCCAATATTAAAAATAATAGTCAAAAATAGAGCTACAAAACATGACTTGATATCATGAACACTGACCATTTTGCTTGTGAATTTACTTAATTGTGACCATTACTACCTCCACCAAGGGGGTTATATTTTTGCCCATGATGGTCCGTGATCTGTTTTTTGGGTGTTACTTTCTACACAGCATAACTCAAAAAGTTTTGATTTTGGTGACATTTCCTATGGATATCGGTTATGTCCCAAAGAACAATTAACAGAAAGCGTCTTTTGCATCCACATATTCTGTACATTATTTGTGAAGGAAACACTTCTGAGACATGTGCCTTGAGAAGAGCATTGTGGTCACAATGGACACCTGTTGTGAAACACCAGTTTTTCTTGCCAAGGTGAAAATTACTCAGCTTTTTCATATGTTTTTAACATGTTTTTTGTATACTTGGGCAAACAGCTCCCTGGTAAGGTTGCTTAGTAATGACAGACACCACAGAAGGGCAGCACAACAAGGGCCTCTGTTAAAAACAAGTATGGCTTCTTCCTTGCATTTTCGTGCTTTTTTTAGACAGTGCATTTGAACGGTCTTTTAATGGGAAACTTTGCAAGACTGGTTGCTTTTGCACCTATTTTACTGTGGAGCTCCCCTTACAGTTTCAGAGTACATATTTTCATGATACCACAATAAACATCTATCCATCATCTACTGCTTCATCCTCACTGTAGTAAAAACTCACTGCTGACGCTCCACCCTCCCTTCCCCTCTCCTAGCCATGTGCATTTATTTTCAACTGAGCCGGTCAGCATCTGTTTTGCATGTTTCTAATCATTCGAAAAAAACCAGACCAATATTTACTCTTGTGGCCCCTCACTCAGTCAGACAGTCTTTTCCTATTACTCGCTTCCTCCAACATTTTTTCCTTCTTCATTTTTCCTGGCTCTTCCACAATGAATAACTTTAGTGCTGTCTTGATCTTATAACCGGTACCTGACTAGGTGTATGTTTGTGTGTGTAGTGCCGTGAAGCAAATTGTTTTTTGCCGGTCCCAAGAGTTTGTGAGACCTTCTGAGGACTCTGGGTCCGAAGCTGTTAAATTAAAGTAAATATAAGAAACAGTGTGGTCTTGGTGGGGGTTTGTGTTCCAAGAAACTTTCTGCTTGACTCACCATGTATCACTAGAACAGCTAGCCGAGTACATCTCCATGCTAAAAGGACCAATGGGTCTTCATTGCGATTGACACTAAGGTCAGGGAGGTCAGGGTCATCCCTCAGGAGCAGGAAGTGAGTCAGCGTTTTGTTATACTGCTGAGAGATAAGCTCCAATATGGCATCAGTCACCAGAGTGCCGTAACTGTCCAGGTGGAGGCGCTCCAGGGGAAGGCTGGGTTTTAGGACCCTGAGGAGTAAGGAGCTGTCAACCTCCAGGGCCATGACGTACACTCGCAAGTTGGCACTCACACGAACCTGAGGAGGACCATGTTTAACTTGACTGATGTATTCAAAGATTATTAATGCTTTTCAACAAACAACCACATCTTGTTATTAAACAGAGATGATAACACCATTGTCACATTACCAGTGCCTTCCAATCATCCTCTGTGGCTGTCCCATCTAAAGGTTTGAAATCGAGAGCAGCACCATTGAGCAGCAAGGACAGGCGATGCAGCGGAGTTCGGCGTGGAGATGCCAGCAGACCACAAAGCTCAGATGTCAAGTCAGAGAAATCCAGACCCAAAGAAGTAAGATTAGAGAGCCGATCCAACTCTGATGGTGAGATGATTGGACCTGAGGAAACCTGAAAGAAACCTGAAGAAAAATGATGTTACTAGAAATAAGGAGGTCCCTTTGTATCGTTATTATGCAAACATATCAAAAGAGCCATCAACAGAACAATACAGAAAAAGCACAATAAAGTACAATTCACACATTTTAGACACAATTTCATGTACACATATGCCCACTCACACATGCCCATACAAACACTTTTGCTGGGATCAGACTACACAATATTTTTGTCTTTCAAGATGGTCCCATGTCAGATTATCAATCACAGCGGCACAGATACTTGCCATGTTTTGTTCACTGGACTGGCAAAACTACAAGTATGACCCCAACCAATTACAGTTCACGACACTATTCAGGTACTACTCAGACTATGCAGGAAAATAGAAAAAATTGGGGTGTTGCAGAGCATCTTTGAAGCCAAATCTCTCATCTTATATTATGTTACACTACATGTCATTCATTGTTACCAACATTCATACTTAGGTTTGACACTGGAAATGTGCCAGACACGACCAAATAGCTTGAAAATCACCTGAATTTGCATAATCTGATCCCAGCATTACACACACTCAGCCATTAAAACACATTAAAGCTATTTAAATGCTATAAAACTAAAATACATACCTAACTGGTGTTCCAGTAAACTAAGGTGATGCAGGGTCTCAGCTGAGCGATTTGACAGGTAGGCTAATGAGCAGGGAGTCACCAGACCTAGCATGAAACTGCAGGACAACCACCTGAGCTGCCTGCTGTTAGACAGCAACTCCATGAACAACTGCTGGATTCTGAACAGAGCACAAGGGAAGAGTTAATGAACAAGGTTTGGAGTAAAGTAAGCTTGAATTCACAAGACCAGGAAATTTACAGTCTTAGTTCATTTAACAGACAATGAGACCTACTTGTTTTAAATCCTATTTAATCTTAAGATAAATTAAAAATGAACACCGGGGGTAAAACAGAAAAGTAGGGTTACATTTTACATATAAATACTGGCAAAGAGAACGATATACAACACAGAGAAAAAGATACTCTTTAACTTGACAGTTAACAACTTATGGAGTCAAATCTAAATGTACTTGAGCTGTTTTTGTAACCCACAGTTACTAGGTGCTGCACAGTGTACATAAAAACAACAAAGAGTAAAATACCATAAGCAAAACACTTTATCCAAATCAAATTAAACACAAACGAATTTGAGGTATTTCTTATTTTGTGTTCCATCTGTGAAAGTTCTAAATAATCTGGGTAACTGTATCTTCAGGAGTTTAACAATCCAGGTTAGTAAGGTAAAAAAAAAAAAATTAAATGTTAGTTTTAACGAAGTCAAGGTGTGAATGAGAGTCATCAGGGTCACCAGAGGGAGACAGTCTGCTACTGACACTGCTGAGATGTAAAGCCATGTTTCCATCAAGTGGAACGGTTCGGTTTGGTACAGTACAGCACTTATTTTTTTTTGCATTTCAATGAGGAATAGTACCAAAATAACTAACCCCAACCGTTCCATTCTTTGTTACCCTTCCCTTGGGGTACCAGAGGTAAATGGTACAGTACAGACAGTCAACGACAGAAAACTATAAATCTGGTCATTCTTAAATAACCAAAGTAATATATCACAATCAGTTTTCCAAAATAAATAGATGTTTTCAAACTAAATTTTCCTCTGCTCAGTGTACCTAGGGCCGTGGAGCAGAAAATGAAATTTATCCTGAGAAATATTGAAATCACGTAACACACATAAACACTGTTCTGCCCATAACATCTGAGCTTTGGTTTACTCAAAATCCCCACTCTCCAATGATGTGTATGTATTGTATGTAAAACTATTTCTCATTTCTCTTCTACTGTATTTACTTTACACTGAAGTTTATTCCTAAAAATGCAAACACTTTTTCGGTATACCCTGTAAACAACGTTGAATCTGAACACTTTTGTGAAGAGGATTGCTGTTATGCAAACTATGCTTACTCATTGATCTTTTTGTCCCCCTGGGGGATTTGGTGCCGGTTGGGGCTGTCCAACAGTCCCTCCTGCTGGAGAATACAGGTGTCTCCATACAGACTCAGCTTCTGCAGGTTTCTAAAGAACAAGAGAGAATCGATGTTAAAAACACAGCGGAATCAAAAAAACATTTGATAGTGGACCGATATTAGACCATCATCACAGGATGCTTTTTAAAGTTATTGCTACATTGTTACAAAAATAAACAAACATGTTGTTGATGGGAGAACATTTTGAACGTTTTGAGAGGTTTGTGCTTCTCAAAAGGAGAGTGACAAAGCACTGTAAATACACCCTAAAATAAAATATGCACTGTTTATGATAATACCTAAAATAAAGCAAGTTTTTTTTTTTTTTTATACAGTTTGTTGATCCATATACACACACACACACACACACACACATATATATATACTACTCACAATAAGTTAGGGAAATTGTTATTTACATGAGTGCTTTTCCTATTTGGTCTGAATTTTAATGAAATAAGTAAAGGTTCCTTTTGATATTACTAATAATGAATGAGAAGAAACACCATTTTCATTAGTTTAATATTTATTACCCCAAAAATTTAGACAATAACAAGGATAGCCCCAAATAACAAAAATTGACAATGTAAGTAGCAGGTGTTTCCACCATTTGCCGCAATGACAGCTTGACAGCGATGTCTCATGCTCCTCACTAGCCTCATGATGTTGTTCTGAGCCAATGCATTCCACTCATCCACAAGTGCTACACGCAGTTCTGCCAGGTCACATGGGGGTGGGGTACGGTCATCCAGTCTTTGCTTCAGCTGGTCCCAGACGTGCTCTATGGAGTTCAGGTCAGGGGACATTGCTGGCCATACCATATGAGGCACTCCGACTTCCTGAAGTCGAGCTGTGACAATTCTGGCACGATGTGGTGGTGCATTATCATCCATGAACAGAAAGTTGGGGGTGTGCTGGTGGAATTGGGGGATGATGATGGGTTCTATGATGTCCCTGAGGTAAGAACGTGCAGTGACCGAGCCATCTGCAATAACCAAATCTGTTTTGTGCTGACTGGTGATGCCTGCCCAGACTGTTGCACCTCCTCCACCAAAGCAAACCCTGGGGACCATGTTGACCTCAGCGTATTGCTCACCTCACCTTCTCCAGCAACGCTGGCGACCATCATTTCTGTACAAGGTGACCCGACACTCATCAGTGAACAGGACGGTAGACCACTGCTGCATTGTCCAGGTCACATGGTCTTGTGCCCACTGCAAAAGTTCACAGCGGTGTCTTGGTGTCAGTGGAGTCACCTGCAACGGTCGTCTGGCATTCAAGCCAAAGCTGTGGAGTTGGTTGCAAATGGTTTGTCTCGAAACCCTAGTACCCCTCACATCTCGTAAACGGGCCTGCAGCTGTGTGGCAGTTGCATAACGATGTCTGAGTGCATAGGTCCTTAGGTACTGGTCATCATTGCGGTCTGTCACTCGTGGGGCTCCACTCCTGGGTCTGTCACGAACTCTGCCAGTAGTTCTGTGTCTTCATGCAAGTCTGCTGATGACACTTTGAGACACACCAAGTCCACAAGCAACATCTGACTGCCTGCCACCAACCCGAAGGCGCGCTATGGCCAGGTGGCGCTGCTCGTGTGTTCATGGCCGTTTGAATGATTAACGTGGAATGACTTACTGACAATACCAGCTTTTTATACCCACAGAATGTTGAAATTGATGCCACATTGAAAAAGATATGACATCCACTGAGTTTCTCACAATATCCCGTCTTTCTTCTCATTCATTATTAGTAATATCAAAGGGAAATTTTACTTATTTCATTGAAATTCAGACCAAATAGGAAAAGCACTCATGTAAATAACAATATCCCCAACTTATTGTGAGTAGTGTACATATATATATATATATATATATATATACATACACACACACACAAACACACATACATACACATTTTGGTGTATTACACAAATGTATTCAATATAAATAAGATAACCTATGCAACAGACTTTAAAACCAGGAAAAGTCATCACACATACCTTATCATGCTATGACAATATCCAAAATCTAATGTAACATGTCACTTTATACAGTAGATATAGTATTGATATACTCAGCCCCAGTTCGAATACTACATCCTCAAAAACACAACAATTATGACTGGTTTCAATAACACATCTTTGCACTATCAACATTTGTTCTGAGTTGTTAGGCAGATTAATGCAAGCCATTTTGTTCCATCTAATCTGACTGTGGTTCCATTCTGTAAAGTTGTTTTGCATTGAATTATGTCTGCCCTGCACTTTGCTGTTGGGAGCCTTTTATAACAATGCACACAGTTGAGGTGAGCACAGTTCAAAATGCACCTAATGTCCTGTTCTGCTGGAGTTAGTCTACATCTGCTCTGACATTTGTGCGTTGTGGGACAAGCTTATCAAACACGTATGCCATAGAGCCACACATAAATTAGGTCTGCATAGTATAGATAATGTTTAGTGCAAAGTACTTCCTGTAAATCTCCTGAGAACAAAGTTTCACAAAAAAAATGTTTTCTGCAGTGAAACCAATGGCAAGCTCATGTGCAGCTACTTATTGAGCAAAACCACAAATAAATGGAGCAACTGTAATTGCTGGTTTGTTTATAATAGTGAACAAAAGCTGGATATGGAGCTGAAAGATTTTTTTAATTCCAGCTTTAAGTCCTGGTTTCTTCATACTGTAATGAACTACTCTGTAACATGACTACTACCGAATACTAATGTTAATTGCATATTCAGAGAAAAATTAACATATTTATTGGAGAGAACTATGGGCAGAAGTTGAAAATAAAAAAAAAATATATGATAATAATATATATGAATGTACAACCATCTGATTGTATGAATTGTTGTTTTTCATCACCCAAAAATGAGTCTTTTATATTAATATCATAAGCTGGGTCAGATGACCATTTTGGACAATCCACATATTTCCAAAAGCCCACAGTGGACAAATTAGACATCTTTTGAGTTTTAATGTTAAACGAAGGCTACAACACACTTGGAAGTGGAGGGTGAGGTAATAGATAAAACTAAACTTCACAGCTTTGGCTGATTATTTCAATAGTACAAAGCCCTGTAGAGAATAATAGAGAAAATGACAATAGGCATCAGAGAGGTTCTACACTGAAATCGAAATGTGGACATTGATGGTAGTGTTTTACATCAAGTGGCCACCTTTGATCACACAGCACCTACTTACTGATGAGAGAACAATATTACAGTATATTATTGCGCATTATGATGAAAACTAGTAAGAGTAAATGGATCAATCACATAATAGAGATTTAGGAAAAACATTAATATTATAGCAGACTATTAAAAATGACCTTTTTTAGGTTCTTTGTTTTTCACTTTAAAACGCATGTATCCTTTTTCGTAACATTACAACATTTTGAAGATGATCGCAGCAATGTCGTGAATCACATTTGTCTGGTCTGGATAATCGTGACACGAAACGTGTAGGTCTGTGTATCATTGCTGATAACAAGTCACAGCAAAGCAGCAGCTCTGCATTGTATCTTTCAGCTTATATTGAAAGACCAGTGTAGTACTGAAAACAGAAGTAGCTTAAAAAAACCCAGGCCGTGCGCTAATATTGAAGCACACATCCATCCATACATACAACAATGTTTGACAGCTGTATAATTGAAACCAAACTGGAAAATATGTAGATCTAATACTGGCTTCTGGCTCCTCCGCAAAGACAAGTCCCGATTACGTAACTGTAAATGTCAGTGTTTGTTTATAGCTAACTCAGCAACTAGCTGATTTCGACGCACTAAAAACAATTAAATGTCAACTCAAGACAGGTGTGTCATGCAAATTACCTGGAATAAAACAAAAAGATACAAGGACTTAGTTGTGAATGCATTTTAACGTTACCTGTTGTTGCGGATGCCGGTCAACACACACAACACCTGGTCCAAGTAGGTGGCCATGGCGTCCTTCCATCGCTCGGGGACCTGCGGGTCGCTGTCGGGAGCAGGAGGCTGGTCCGTGCGAGTGGCTGACGGCTCATTGTTCAGGGAGCTGACGTAGCCTTCTATCGGTGCGAGTTCCAGCTGCAGCTCTCGCACATAAGAACCAAACTTCCGCATGAGGAACTCAAGCCGAAGTGTCTCCTCGAAGCCGGGGCCGCCGCCATTACATCCACCGCCTATCCGCAGTTTAAGCTCGGTCCATAGCGTGGGGTAGAAGAGACACTCCCTCCACCGCGAACACACGGCCGAGGCCCGAAGCTTGTCTCGGTCGGACAGAAAAGAGAATATATGGACGATAAGCTCGCTGGGCAAAGCCATGGCTCCAACACCCTCGCACAGAGCCATGGCGAGCAAGAAAGGTGCTGCGAGAAGACGGACCAAGTGTCAACGAAATGTTATAACCGTTTCGCAGCAGCAAGAATTAACTGCAAAGGTCCTTCCCCTCGGTGAAAACAATCGGTTTTTCAGCGTTGCCTTCGATACTATTGGACCGTACCACTCTCTGTCAGCGCACGGGGAACAAACCAATCCTTGACACTAGTATAACAAATACATGTAACATGGCATGTATCATCATTTGTGTTTCCTATGTTTTATTTTTAATATATTCTACTTTTATCGATGTCTCGTTGACATTCCTGTCACATTTTCAGATCTGCGTTTGTACGCCTGTATTGTCAAATGAATGGTTTAGTCCAGAAGTGCTGTTATTTTTGCCATACTGCCGTGTCCCGCGGGAGGGCGGTGTTTTTCCACTTACAAAACACGAGCCAACACGTGATTTTTATTTTGGACCCCAGACACACCTCCTCTACTATACACACACGCTACTCTAAGAGGATGAACCATCTAGAATCACATTGACAAAGGGTTTTGTGCTCGAGCCAATACACAGCATAACTTTTATTGTAATAGAAGTTATTGTGCGTTTCTGAATGTATTGTTACACTGTGTCATTTCAAAATGCTACAACTGATCTAAACACGGTATCTACCATGTTGAGGGGGGCTTTTTTTTTTTTTTTTAATTTCAAAACCGTTAAAACAATAAAGGCCTTTCCAGTCACTTTGACGTTATTTACTCGTCAGAAACGTCATTCCTTTACTGTAAAGCTGTTCTCACAATAGTTAAATCACCTTTCGTCACAATGAATCACTTGAAACAAGAACTTTATAAATGCAGGAATGTAAATGTAAATATGAATGTAAATAAATACTCCTTGCACAGTATTTTATATCTAATTGACGCTGACCGGGCCCCTGCACTCCAATTTTATATATATATATATTTATATATATACATACTGTGTATGTGTGTGTGTGTGTGTGTGTGTGTGTGTGTGTGTGTGTGTGTGCGCGCGCGAGAGAGAGAGAGAGAAATTAAGAAAAACTGAAAAAGACAGACATGACAATGACAATATATCAAATGAAAAATGAATAAGTTATTAGGTTATTATTTGGAGGGCACAAGAAAAAGATGTTACAGCAATCTGACAACAAACGTTTTTAGTGGTATCAAAGGCATAATCCATTATCAAACAAAGACTCCTCCTTGGCTGTATAGTATTAATAATTGTTTGTTTGTCTTTACAAACTTATATTATAAAATACAGTTCCTGACCAACAGGGGGCGATATTAATAGAGCAGGATGTGAGTGAGTGAGTTGAAGAACCACTGAAGACAATACCGTGACTTAGGAACCTCCACACAGACATAGGTTTGGGGATGATGAAGAATGTGGGAGAGGACAGGAGGGAGTGGAGTTATCCGATTTTTTATTACAGCAGTAACAAATAAAGAAAAAGGCACAACTGATGGCTAGCACTTTTATTAAAGCAATTTATCAGAAGAAGGTAAGAAAGACAGAGAACAAATGAAAACAGAGAAGTAGAAAAACTAGTTCTTATAGGGTGGAAGACGTCCCTTTCACCATGGTTGAACGGAGGAAGGCACCTGATAAAACGGGAAAAACTGCTCCTGGAAGTGATGAAATTCATTATTTAAAAAGCTAAGAGAACAACGTCTTGGGAAAGTGTTGACATTATATAACAAAGTGTGGGATAAAAATACCAGAAAGTTTGAAGGGAAGCAATAATTATCCCTGGAAAATATCCAAGGAAGCCCAGGCATTTATAGAACAATTGCCTTGGTCATCAAATATTGCAAATTATTGGAAAGGGTGATAAATGAGAGGCTACCTTACTTATTGGAAAGTAAAAATATGATATCAAAGGAAAGGAAGGCATACAAAAGATCCAGTGGTGTGCCTAGAAGATGAGATAAGGAAAGCTCAGGTGGATAAAGAAACTGTAGGTGCGGTCTTTTTTGATGCTGAAGAGAAAGAAGGGCTATTAATAAAACTGCATTTAAAGGTTAAAGGGAACATGATCACTTGGGTCATGGACTTTCTAAATGGAAGAACTATTCAGGTAAGGAGTAGTACCCCTTTCTCAGTTATGATATATTTGCAAATGTCCACACGATGGGGGAAAGAGGAAGCAATTTTGAATAAAGAGACAAAGATGCAGAAGGGAGTCAGTCAGGTAGAGAACTAGGGAACAAAATGGGGATTTAAATTCCCAAAGGACAAATCAAAAGTTATGTTCTGTACAAGAAAGAAGAGAACATAGCTCGAAAATGTATGGAAATAGAAAGAGTGCAGAGTTTTTGGTTCTTGGGTGTCAATTCTGATCAAAGGTTAACCTGGAGAGAGCATATCAATCAGGTGGTTAAATTAATGGAAAAAATTAAAAAATATCATGCAATGCCTTACAGGACTATAATGGGGTGCTGATTTCACATCACTGAAATGTTGTTCTCATCAGATCCAGATTAGATTATGGGAGTGTGACATATGGGTCAGCAGCAAAGTCAGTGCTGGCAGCCTTAGATAAGATACAAGCGCAGGTTTTAAGATTGTGCTTGTGGGCAGTGAGATCTTCAACTGTGTTCGTACTCCAAGTTTAGGCAGGGGGAAACGTCATTGTGGTTGAGGAGGGAACAGCTGGCAGCTCATTACTGGATTACGAGGTCATGGTAATGCCCATCCTACCAAAGGAGTCCTACAGATGAGTCAGGAGAGAGACAGGGTAAAAAGAAAGCTTTGGATGGACTGCTGCAGATTAAGCAATTTAATAAGAACACAAAGTAAATTAAATTTATTGCCACATATATAAGGATTGGATACAGATATATATGGATGGATCAAAGTTCAGTAAAATATCAATTACAATACCTGGGTTTAAATTTGGATGCAGTAAGAGAACATCAAATCACCTCAATGGGTTTGCAGTCAAGCTGTTTGCATTTGTATTGATGTTAGAGTGGGCAGGGGCAGGAAAATGTAGAGATTCACTGGTAGCATTAACGAGCATCAGGACAGGAGCGACAAAAAAGCATCAGGATTTATTATTTCAAGTAATGACAACATTTGCAAGAGCTGGGAAGGAAGGGTGCATTGTTGTATTCATGTGGGTTCCAGCACATTTAGGAATCTCAGGTAATACAATTGCAGGTAAGCTTGCAAAAGAAGCAGTGATGAAAGGAGCAGTTGAAGTAAAAATCAAATGATCGAAGGGACAAGCATAGTGCGGGAGAAAACAATTCACCTGTGGCAACAAAGGTGGGATATGGAAACAAATGGAAGGAATTTATTTTCAGTACAAAGCAAAGTCATCAAGAAATAGGGGAAATAAAAGGAAAGAGCAAGTTATAATTACCAGATTGAGAATCGGACACAGCAACTTAAATAGCACACTGCACATTATTGTAAAGCACCCAACAGGGCTGTGTGAATATTGTCAGGAGAGGGATGGAGCACATAGCTACACGTATCGTGCAAGAAATGTTTACAGGAAAGGCAGATAATAAAGAATGTGAGGAGCATCTTGCAGGGTTTAGAAAGTACACAGGGATCGTGTGCGGCTATGGCTCACCTGAAAGGATCTAAGACGACCACAACGTAAGAAGAAAGAGAGCCTGAGGGTGGCAGTAATGCAACTACACAGTTGTCAGCTGCCATAAAACACCAACGAAGAAGAGAAGCAGGAACTGCACTGTCTCCTAATGAGTATATTCAGTGTTTTGTGGTTTTTCTCCTCGGTGTAGCCTGACGTCTCTTCACAGGTAGAGGAATGTCAATGACGGCGGTGAGAGCAGCAGCGGCAGCGGCGGCTCCGGCGTCTTTGTCCCGGTTTAGGGGAGCGCTGGTCGCCGCCGTAGTCGGTGACTGTGTCGGCGGTGAGTTTGAAGGCGCAGAGGAGGTTCCAATGGAGAGTGTGCTGAAGCACCTGAACAGCCTGGATGACGAGACCAAAGGAGATGGTTGGTATATGCATTCGTTTTATTGACAGTCTGTGTAATATAAAGACTCAGAATGTACAGCTGCGGCGATAACCCCGCGATAGTTAGCTCGTCTGTGAAACCCGGCCTACCGTGCTCTTTACCCATGACAGACAAGTGACTTAGACTGTTCACTTTCACAGCAGAGTTAACTCTAAAAAGGGACATGAGTTAAATATATTAACACACACACCTTGTCATAATGTATTCAGAATGCATCATACTTGGGATTCCATCAGCCAGTTTTATGCGCATTTTTTTAATTGCACAAAAAACCTGAATCCTATCAAAGAAAATAAAATAAAATGAAAATAAAAAACCTAGAGCTGTTGCAGTAAATGTACACCTGAGAGAGGTGGATCAACACAGCGAAAATGTGCATAAATCCAATGATGGCAACGTTTAGATATAAATGGTGGATGAAGGGAGGTATGTGTGGACTGATCAAGCTGGTCGGTCCACCAAAATGCATGAAAAAAGCCAGTGGTGTTTTTAATCACTCACTTATTTGTCATTATTTAGCAAACATACCAGAGAGCTGCTGAGATGTGTGAGGATTTAATTAAAACTGTGAATGGAAACACATCAGTTAAAATATGTGATATATGTCAGTGGAAACCAGCGAAATTATGATTTTCTTTCCTGCTAGCTATGTGCCTCCCACCATTAACAACCAAACATTAATCAATTATTCTGCTAGCAGCACACATGCAGGACATAAGGACAAACCAGAGCAGCAGCCAAGAAGGGCAAAAGGCCTCAGGTGAGTGTTACTTCAGGAAAGCCCAGGGTGGTGATTGGCTCACTCACAAACCTGGAAACCAGTTGGCTACTCTGGTGATTACTTAAACCAATTCAAGAGTAAGATGAGACGATGATGACAATGCACCAAAAAGACCATGATTATATTAACATGAATTATTGTTGACGAAAAAAGACAAGGCTAAAATGTTTTGCATGGAAAAAAAAAAAAAAAAGATATAAAATCTCTTCTTTATTTCCATCAACAAAATGAGGAAACAGCTGTTGTGCCTTCGCAATATTCTGAATGAGTTCATGTGTATCAGCTTTATTTCTGCTACATTCTGTTGCTACGATCATATGGCTGCGACAAGAAACTACATAAAGCAAGAAGACCAGAGATTTGTGTCAGAGCCTCAGCTTTTGAATTGTGTTGGGACGAAATAAATTATTAAAGTCAGAACAAGTACATCACTGATATAAACATGTATGTGTTTGTGTGTTTTTAGGTATTCTTGAGTACAGTGATGACACAGCTATGGCCCGCTGTGTTGTCCAGTCTCTCCTCACCCGTGGAGGCTTTGATGAGCACGACATGGCTCGCAGGTATTGTTGTGCAAATGTTTTCAGAATAATAGGGAACCTCTTACTATACAATATTGGTCAAAATTACTGACTTGGATACTAGAAAAGGAAAAATGTGAAATTCACTATATACAAAAACTCTATTTCACATAAATGCTTCATTAAGAACAGTCTGTAAAAATGTGGACTGTTAATATCTTTTTTAATGGGAGCAGAATATTTGTTATAAGATTTAAAATGGCTATTATGGCCAGGTGGAAAATGCTTTAGCACAAATGTCTTGTTCACAGGCTAGTTGTTAAGATGTTAAGTCATAGTAATATTGGTATTGAGCCACTTTCTCCCCATTAAAGAGCTTGTGGTGTAAATGGGGGACAGCTCTGACACACAGCACACTAAAGTTTATCCAATTGTCTCTCTAGGTTTGCTAAAGAGTACAGTGAATCTCCCGGTCGCGGTTATGGCTCTGGAGTGATCCAGGTGCTTAAGAAGCTGTCGTCCCCCCAACTCAGTGATGTGTACCAGCCAGCCAGGAACCAGTACAATGGTCGGGGATCATTCGGTAATGGGGGAGCCATGAGGGCTGCTCCTTTTGCACTGGCTTTCCCTGACCAGGCTGATGTAAAGAGGGTGAGCAGATGGCAGACGTGTTTGGACTCACTTTATGTTCTCGATAACATACAGTACATGCCAAAGATATCATCTGAAGAGGGATGGCTAATCTGGCATTAAAGTTATGATAGGCAGGATTCTTTTGGCTTTCAGTATAATGAAGAATCAAGTGATCTTGGATAGAACAAGACTTCTGCAGCTTCTCCGGGCTCAGTTTACAGCCTCACATCTAAGGGCCCATACACAAAAGAATGAGTTTAGGAGAAAAAGCAAAGGTTTTGTATTGTTTTGGCTTTTTATCCTCATGGAACCGTGGATAAAGGTTACCTTTCCTATAGACCAGGTCTATATCTTGTCCTTTTATTAAACAAACAAAATAGCCTCATATTCTTCTTTTTTTTTTTTTTTTACATGACAGCATGTCATTTCTGTCTCTACATGGTTGAGTGTTTACAATTCTCCTCTGCTCTCTGTATCGCACACGGCAGAGTTCAGTCCCTTTGTGCACACACACACACAGGCACGTGCCCAAGCTGAGTACACTCCCATCAGCGGACGGAGAGCGTGCCTCCAAAAATATCACAGCCCCACCTCTCTCTTGCTCTAGCATTTGCTGTCACCATAAAGTCGTTCTCCTCTTCTTCTTTTTCCCTGCTGCAAAAGAAACAGACTTGAAGAAAGAGTTCAAAGAATTACAAAATGTAATGTAAAACATGTTAATATCAGCAGGCAGTTCAAGAGATGAGGTCATGGGACGCATATTGAAACTTAAATATTATTTTCCAGTGATCCTGCATACTGCAGCTTTAAAAAAGTCCTACATGAATGAGAAGTACATTAATGTTACTTTGATGAGTTCACCACAGGTTTAAGGGTTTTTAAGGGTTTTAATTTCGATCTTAGGTGCTCAGCTAATTTATTAAAACATACTGTTGTCTATCCTCACTTTTTACATTGAAAAGTTCATTGCTTTGGTCTGATTTCTCCATTTATTTCCAATATCTTTCAAGTTTGCCTGTTCAGGTGCCATGTTGACCCACTCCTGCTCTCTGGGCTATAATGGAGCGGTGCTCCAGGCATTAGCTGTGCACCTCTCCCTGCAGGGGGCGCTAGAATTACCTCAGCAGTTTATCAACAGGCTAATCACAGAGATGGAGGAAGTGGAGGGAGACGAGGCAACGCGCAATGATGCCAGAATGTGAGTACTACATGATTAACACCTCAGTGTTCATGTATGAGTGTTAGCTCATACATGAACACTGTCTGTTGAATCCAAATAGACATTTTCAGACCTGAATTATTAAATACAGACTGTTCTATAAATGTTCCTTGATTAAGTCATTCAATCACTGCAAGTAATTCACATTGTGTGCCTGTATAGCCTAAAAGAAGCAGAGAAGCCATTTTGTGAGCGCCTCCACAGAGTGAAAGACCTGATGGAAAGGAGCAAGGTCAGCATAGAGGAGGTCATCTCTGAACTGGGTCAGTATCTATTGCCCATTCCTATTAAACATTTGTTCTATTCACCTACTGTGTTTGTGGTTTTAAGAGGTACTGACTCATAATCAACACTGCCTGAGCTTTGCATGCCCCTGCCTCACCCCTTGAGCCAGGAATCAGCTTAAGACATGGAAGTCAGCTCTTACTGAAAACAGTGAGCCAGTGAGAAAAACAAACTTTAGCTACTTAACAAAAGAGACTTGCTCAGTAAAATCTATGCCCGCTAAAGGCTTTGCCAGCTGGAAACTGAAGTTTTTGAACTACTTACTCTCCTGCAAAAAACTCTTGTTTTTTAAGTTTTGGCAAATGTTTTCCTTAGCAGGAGACAATTTTATTTGGCTTTTTGTTAAGTTGCTAAAATGGGTTTTCCCTTTGTCATCTCTGGCAGCCATGTTTTCAATGAGAGCAAGTATCAGTCCGTTTAAAGTCTGATTTTAGACGGACTAAGAAAACTGTGGTTTTATGAGTGTCATGTAAACATGTTAGACAGAGTTAAGTCAAACTATTCTTGGTTGGACTAACAAACCTAAATAATTCGATTCAAATTCCGATTACTTCTGCATTCATATACTTAAGCAGACTGGAGTCTTTGACCCAGAAATAGGAGACAACGTATAAACTGCAGTAATGTTGCTGGGAAAGAATAAACAGCACGATGGCGTCAACTGGAGGGAAAACAGAAGTGAAGACCCACTCATGATTAACATACAATAATAATAATAATAATAATAATAATCTCCTACGCATGTATACAAGGACTCTGCAAATTGTCTGATTGCGTGACTCAGTCAAGCTACAACCTCAGCTCAAGTAAGCTGTGCATGTGAACGTCTCCAGCTGATTGAGCAGGTGACAGGCATGGCGCAGTAAGTGCTGACTGTGTGTCAGTACCTGATACAATCACACTTCAGAAAACTGTAAAAACTTATATGCATTTCAATATTCTAGTCTTACCAGTTTTTCCCTTTCAGGTAATGGAATTGCAGCACTCCACTCTGTCCCCACTGCCATCTTCTGTGTTCTCCACTGCCTGCAACCTCGCGAATGCCTTCCAGAGAAGTACAGTGGCCTGGAGAGGACAGTAGCATACAGCCTTGCCCTTGGAGGGGACACAGACACCATAGCCTGTATGGCTGGGGCCATCGCCGGGGCCCACTATGGCATCACGGCCATCCCACAGTCTTGGATAAAGTGCTGTGAGGGGACAGAGGACGCAGACGTGAATGCAGAGCGGCTTCACATGCTTTACCACCAGTCATTACAGAGCAGTGCGAGTGTGGCTGGGGAGCAGAGCCATGAATTCAGATCAGTAAATGAGTCTAACGGTACAGAGAAGAAAAAAGAAACAGAGTGATTCTTTGAATGATGTTTTTAAAAAGAGGACTTGCACACACATTCACACATAATACATTTGCCATTTCAGACTTTTGTCTGCATATACAGTACATACGCAATACATCAGGGCTGCAACAATGAATAATTTTTGTAATCAGTTTGATTGTGTGTTTGTTTTTGTTTTAAATAAGGTTATAGACTCTTAAGTATGAGATTTTCTGGGAGTTGCCTTTTTTATCAAAACAAGACATTTGGGAACGAGTAATTTTGGGGTTTTTTGACACCTTATGTCCAAAACAAGTAATCAATAAACTGAGAAAAGAATCAATAGATGACTCTGTAATGAAAATAATCATTAGTTGCAGCCCTATAATACTGTACATTGTAAATGTTTCCCTTCTCTGTCCTATGTGATAATTTTGTTTTGTGAACGTTGCACTATGTGTTTGGTCATACAGTATCTTGGCTTATCCTCCTGGTGGAAAGGTATTTAATAAATGTCTTTATGAAATTTGTATAAAGACAGTATGAGTGGATACTTTGTTTCAGGAAGGTTTATAATCACATTCACATCAATCTAGTAGTGAATTTTAATCCTGCATTTAACCTATTACACACCAGTAGTTAACATAAACTGCATTGAAACAATTGGCACCTCACCAAGGTAGTGAGTATTTTATCTTACACCACCAACAGCAGCCACGACTGTGGTATGCATCTGTGCACTTACACTCACACAAACGCACACATTAACAGTGTGGATGCAGTGCAAATCTTTGACCAGCGACTTTACATACAAGAGTGACAGAGCTTTGCTGTTTAGATAAGATAATAAACAGGGAAGGAGATCATGTTGATACTGTTCTTAGTATTTGATATAAGCCGCACGCGCTGTGTGGATAGAAGGAGCAGACAAATCAGCTGATCTGTGTGTGTGTAAGAGAGAGAGCTGCGGGGCAGGGAGATAAATGAACGATACAATATTATACATGAGCGTTGATTCTGTCACCATCAATCAGTGTATGGGAAACTCAGGAAATGTTAGGTGCACTGTTATTTACCTTTATTATTTCTAATTAACCTCACTCTGGCCAGTCAGGGAGGATGGAAGGGCCTCATATGGCCCGCAGGCCATATAATGCCCAGGTCTGGTCTAGAGGCAGGTTCATGGCAATATCCTCAAATCTGCATGAGTGATCCAGAAGAAGATGCACTAAATGACCGTAAGAAAGGCACAGGCGAGTATGACCATCTCCACTGGGTTTGGACCTGTCCTCGAGATGATAAGGAAACGCTGCATGTCCTTCTACCATCCAAAGCAGCACATCTTGGTGGATGAGAGGATGGTTGCCACAAAAGCCAGGATTGCCATCAAACAATATATGAAGGCCAAGCCAACCAAGTGGGGGCTAAAATTCTTTGTGCTAGCGGATGGGAATGGCTACACTGTTGACTTTCACCTGCACACAGGGAAGTCAGAAACAGCATCAGGTAACGGGCTGTCTCATGACGTGGTGACATCACTGGTAAATAAAAACTTCCTGGGGTCAAGATACATAGTTTACTGTGACAACTTTTATACAAGCCCCCTCCTCTTCCATCATCTGGGCAAGGAGGGATTTGGGGCCTGTGGGACTTACCGGGAAGGGAGAGTTGGTGTTCCAGCCACCACCGAAATGCCCTGAATAAAAGGTCTCCAAGAGCCTCCATTCGCTGGATCAGGGAGAATGATCTTTTATTTGTAAAGTGGATGGACACAAGAGAGGTCTCCATGGGCATAAATGTACACATGCGTACAGTGGTGAGACAGTGCTCCATTGGAAGAAGACAGAGGATGGGCAACACCAAAGGTCCCTGTCCCCAGACCAACAGCCGTGGGCGAGTACAATACGTACATGGGAGGGGTGGACGCATTGGACCAGATGCTGAAAACCAACTCCACCCACAGGAGAACCAGCAGGTGGCAAATTTTTACAGTTTTCCAGCATTTTCTGGACATTGCTGTCACTAACAGCTACATCCTGCATAAAGAGTTATGTGCCAGCCAGCAGTTAAGGCCAAACAATTCCAGGAGGAGCTTGCTGCATTTCTCCTTGGAGTTCTGCTGGACAACAGGCCACAGAGGACCCCCTCTGTAAATCACTTCCCTGTTCCCACAAGCCAAGGACAGGAGAAGGCACAGACAGCCAGCATGGGGCGAAGGCAATGCACTTTGTTCAAGAGGAGCACCCCATGGCAGTGTGAGGTGTGCAACGTGAGGTGTGCAACATGAGGTGTGCAATGTGGGTCTCTGTCTGCAGCTGCAAAGAAACTGCTTTAGGGAATAGCACACCCCATAAAAACACCTGGAAATGAATTAAAAAAATGGAGAAATAAAAGGACAGGACTGACAAAAACATTTAGAATTCTAATGTAATAAACTTGAAAAATCCAAATCTGTTTTTGTAACATTTTGTAACAGTAACATTGAATAACTGCCAGATATTGAAGGTTTAAGTTATCTTGGAAAAAGAAGCAAAAGTACTCACTTCATGGAACATTTTGTGACAATTCTACAGCCATAAAATCAAAATAGATCCAGGCGCCCTGATTATAATTATGGTCATAAGAGGGTTTAAAACCTAAAATTATACTGTAACACTGATTTGAGTAAGAAGTTGGTGTTGAAATTCTATATATTTGGACAAAGGCACACATTTGTCATGTTGCCTCTGTACACCACCCCAATGAATTTGAAATGAAATTAAGATGGGATTAATGTGTGGACTTTTAACTTTAATTTGAGAGACTGAACAAACGAATCACATTGATCGTTGAGGAATAATACGCATTTTTATACATTATTGTCCATTTTCATTCTGAAATAATTGTACAATTGACTAAATAGTAGTTGTATGACCTGTTACCTCACTATTCTGTCAGAACAAGCAGATAAAGGTCTGCAACTGATTCCAAGTGTTGAATTTGCGTTTGGTGGCTTTTCACTGACATTTTCAATCAGAGAGACAAGAAGAAGGAATCCACTGGTGAAATCAGAAACACCAAAAGACGTGGAAAACCCTCTTGTAAAGAGTGAAGAACACACTTGAGGAGGTAGACGTGTCATTGTCAAAGTCTACAATCAAGAGACGCCTTAATCAAATTAAATCCTGAGGGTTTACAAAACGGTGTAAAGCACTAATTACACTCAAGAACCGGAAAGCTAGATTGGAATTGGCTAGAAAATGTCTTAAAAAAGCCGGCAGAGTTCTGGAAAGAGATTTTCTGGATAGATGAAACAAAGATGAACTTGTTCCAGAATGATGGGAAGAGAAAAGTGTGAAGAAAGAAAGGAACAGCTCATGATCCAGTCAGACATGGAGGAGGCAGTGTTATGACATTGTCCTACTATTTTTGAGCCCCTGAAAATTGACAGTAATGTATAAAAATACAAAACGGTTAATGCAATTTGTTCAATCCCTTAAAGTAAAGAGACTAAAACATTTTAATCGCACCTTGATTGTTTCATTTATAATTTATTGTGCTGGTGTACAGAGGCAAAATGACAAAATGCGTGTCTTTGTCTTAACATACAGTACATACAGTAACATACAGTGCACCAAAAGACCAAAATGTCCATATTCTGGTTTTGTGACAGAATAAAATCATCAGAGGTTCTTCTATATTTATCCTATTTATAGATCATGAATTACACTGTTGCTGTATTTTCTATTATTTTATTGAAAGTTATATGTAGTTTCACAATTAAAACAGTAATTGTAACAAATAAACACAACAGCTGTTTTGTTAAGTGCATTTTTGCATTTTGCATTGACAAACTGTAATATAAATGAGAGGAAAGAACTAGAAGAGTGTGAGATGACATTTAGGAACGTTTTTTACAGCACGACTGAGGGAGGTGGAAGCATGACAGTTACACTACAAAAGAGAAATGTCTGCGGGCTTTAGGTCAAAGAGTTATACCTGGCTCTCTGAAACACAGTGAGGTGAAACAAATCTCAAAGGAGAACTTTAGGTTAAGGAATGAATCCCTGTTCTCTGAATCATGAGTGAGGCAGTGAGATACCAAAACAAATATTAAAAGAGAATGGTTGGAATATACATCTCGGGTTGTCCTTCAAAAAGGAGTAGCAACACTAGCAAGCTGTGTTTTCATCATGGTATGATTCAGTTTTGTACAGGACAGTATGGTTTGGAACAGTAAAACCCTAGGTCAGGCTTGCCTTTCATCTGAGAACAGTACTATGACTGTGATTATGAATCAGCACCTCATACAACAACACTTTAAAAGAACTGAACTATCCTCTTAACAGACGTTTAGGTTTCCAGAAAATTCCTGCTTTTTATGCACATTTTACAGATTATTGCTGGTACCAACAGTGATGTATCTGTGTGTGCATCGACAGAAACAGGAGGCGACGCCACACAGTATGTAGCTGCTGAATGTTTTAGTGTCATCGTGAAAACAAGCATATAATAATAACCAAGCAGGTGGATAACACCTGGAAATTACAGGTTTTTGTCTGCTGGGGCAACCTCTAAGAACAGCTGCAGGAATAATGTTAACTTTGCCAACAGGCCTGGGCAGAGCTTGTAATGAATGAAGGGCACGTAGACAATGACTCCACTGAAAATAAATAAAGATACATAGAGGTATTCAATCTGAGGATTGTCTATGATTGGGGCCAGCACAAGGAATATTGCTGCGATGAGGACCAGGATGGGGAGTATAATGGGAACCTGGGGACAGAGGAAGAAATAAGCATTACAGTAATCTGTGGTTCTACTGCAGTGTTGAACTGAGACACAAAATGAGTTTATACTGACCTTGTATGGCCTTGGGAGTTCTGGCTTCTTGATCTTGAGATAGAGGAGTCCACACATGGTGATGGCATAGAAAAACCAGGCAGTGAAACTGAAAACAGCAATAAATGTGATATGTGAAAC
The DNA here is from genome assembly GCA_016785285.1 of Brachirus orientalis. Classification (NCBI taxonomy): domain Eukaryota; kingdom Metazoa; phylum Chordata; class Actinopteri; order Pleuronectiformes; family Soleidae; genus Brachirus; species Brachirus orientalis. Next base: position 4,085,209 of record JAFBJR010000050.1, on the reverse strand, counting down.
AAATATGATAAGTAAGTAAAAAAAAAAAAAGAAAAAATGCAGAGCTGGCCTTTACCTGAAGTAGTTGACAATACTCTGGAAGTCTCCAGGGATCAGCACCACCAGAGAGATGATGGTGGTGAAGATCAGAGCTGGGGATGGAGTCAGTCTGCGTACGTGAGCCATGGCCAGAACTTCTGGCTACAAAACATAAGCAACAAATCAGACAACCTCAACCCAAACAAAAAAAAAATAAACTTAACAACATTACATAACAACAAAACTTAAAAAGATTCTTACCATATGTCCTTCTCTGGCAGCAACGAAGCACACACGGCCACCACTGAAGAAGGTCCCGTTCAATGAACCAAAAGCAGACAGAGCTGCAGCCACTGACATGATCCACCCCCAGCTGCCCAACACCTTATTCCTGTGAGGGATGGAAGCTTTCACATTAACTACAAAAGTAACCTTCAAAGCAAAATCATTTGTCAGATTTCATTTTTTAAATGCTATTAGTGATTTCTGAATGTATGGAAATAAAGCCACTTTGGTACTTAATGTTTTCATGTGGGCCACATGCATTACCAATTTCATGCAGCCCACCACTTAAATGTCTCTTTTTGATATTTATAGCTTCCTTTAACATGATAAATATCTTTTATTTTGGGCTATGTCATTTTGTATCAAAACAAAGACTTTTATTTTACAATTATACAAAATATCGTGATGGAATTTTATCTGAGCAGATGCTTTCCCTCACACAGTTGGACTTTGTTTCACATGAGCGACCCCCTCTTGACCAGACTTGAAGCTCATGTGGCCCCCCAGACCATTTGCAGGTGAGACCCCTGATCTAAACCCATCAACCACTAAGTGTATTATTAGCATCAAGCCCTCACTTACCCCCAGGTAACTGCTACGGCGTTAGAGGACATGAGCTCTTTAGGCGTCATTACTGTCAGATAGCTCACATTCACCAGCAGATACAAGCCAGTCACCAGAGAGATGGCTATCACAACAGCCCTTGGAAGATTGACCTGGGACAAAAATGTACAATAACAGTCTTTGATCAATATGTGCAGTGGGCTGTAAACAGAGCACAGCTGCTGAGATTTATATATATATATATATATATATATATATATATATATAGTATTTTTTTTTTCTCTGCTTAATAAATAAAAATAAATGTGTAGAATTAACCAACAATGAGGACTTGAATCTCCCACCCGTCCACAACCTGGACACTCCAGGTCCAAGTGACCCCCTGCCCCCCGTCAAGTGGAAACAGTCGCAGTCTGCAGCGGAGCTGCTCCAGGACAATGACAGTGGCAGTTGTGATGACAATGACAACAATGAGCAGGCACCACCACGAGCCAAGAAGCCCACCCACCAAACCCAGGAAGTGTGCAGCCAGGCCAACGATCAGGAGCAAAACTGACCTGGACAACCCAGCCCTGCCCGAGTATTAGCACTTCGCTTTGGTGTACTTTACAAGGTGCTTCAACCCCCAAGTTTTTTGTCATATCACCTACCAGACCAACCTGTACGCCACTCAGAAAGATGTCAACACCACTTTCACCACCACTGAGGATGAAATAATGACCTTTGTGGCCATCCTCATCTACATGGGTATTAGTGAGCTACCCTCTGTCAAGGACTACTGGGCCATGGACAGCAAGATCCCTCATATTGCCAACCTGATGTCATCAAAGAGGTTCTTAAAAGGCTTGCCCACTTTAACGACAAGGTCATCTGCCACATCCCAGCTGAGTCTGTGCCACTTGACCTGTCCCTGTTCCATGGCCCTGTGTACAGCAGCCGTCAGACCTGCAAGTACTGCAGCAAGAAGGCCTGCAGGGTCTGCAAGGTCCACCTCTGACTAAATGCTGAGCGTAACCGCTTCATCAGATACCATGAGCCAGAGATCTAATAATGAGGATGATCTGGCGACCCCTAGTGATGGCTAGAGGGAGTGTATGGCAAGTGCCCGTTTCAGTAAAACGTTGTAAATGTTTTAAAATAATGTTTATTTATGTTTTTTCGTATATATACTTGTTTGGATATTTTTTTACTAAGAGACGGCCAAGGAACTATATATGATCTCTTCATAGACCTTGATTTTCTACATGAAAATTATACATTTTGAAAACACAAAAGAAAAAAAGTCTTGTTATATCCTCCAACAACACTCTGGGGTAGGAATTTTTAATTTCGAGGTATTTCAATGAGTGCCCGGTACAGTGTCCTTCCAAGTGTCTGTGAAAAACCATTGTTTGGAATGAGGTCTGCCACAGACTTGACTGACTGCCTGGTGAGGAAAATGAATGCTTCTACCAGCACCTCAATTCTTGAAAATCTATGGAAACCTACTTGTAAACAGGATATGATGGAATATTTATACACACATTTACTGCTGGTCTATTTGCACGAGATTAGTATTACCTTGGGTAAATGTTTCTTTTCACCACAAGTAAAAGTTGCTATAATATTTTCTGAGATCATCCAGTAATAATTACCGACATGCCACATTCAGACGGGACTAAAATCAGTAAGAAACTCAGGTAATAATTACTTAACCCGACCTTGCCATGTTAAACTAATCCCATACAAATATGGCTACTTTTTAACAATAGTTAGCCTGATATAAATTTGCTTGTCATGGTTTTTTTCTGACTTCTCAGGTGGAACACTAAAGTTGGCCAAATTAACACCTGTAAGATGACACACAAGTGTGAAGTGGAATTTTCTGTTCTCACAAAAACTAAAAATGAAGAGACAGACTAAGCACTGGAGCCAAATATGCATGTTGCTGTCTGCACTTGTAGGACTGGGCTGGGATGTAATATTTAAAAGCAAGCAGTTCCACTTACATTAAGGAGTAAGTAAGGAGTAAAAATTATATGCACAGGTGCCTTTATAAACACTTAGACATCTCTACTGACTCATTTAATGCCAACATAAATTGAGTTTGTGATTCATTGATCAGACATATGTCTAGTTTACCTATTCAAATAATAATACGAATACAATTTGGATGTCACAGTGATGGCACTGCAAATATTCAAAAATGTTAGACTCCAATTTGCTCTTGTCACAAATTATATTGTGAACTGTCCTGCCCCCTTTTAAAAAAGTGGATCCCTATATAAATAGGTTGTAGTTTGGGAAACACAGATTCTAAATCATTTCTAACACTCTACCAAAAATAAAAAAGACCACTCTCCAAACCCTGAGATAACAGTGAAATACAATTTAATGCTTCTGTACCTTCACCTTTAAGTCATAGTTCACATTTCAGTCCCTGTTGCCTTATGCAGTCAGTTCAAGTGAACTCTAAAGGGAGAAGCCAAAAGAAGAAGACAAACAAAACACTTCAATCTTTTAAGTGTTTAAAATGTTTAAACATTTACCTATATTCACTGAATTCATGCCACATTTGTGTCCTGGAGGAAATTTAAATATACAGTACCAGTATGGAGAATTTGAAACACAAGTCCAAATTTTATTTATTTTACTATGGACTAAATGTTTACAACTCTGAAATAAGGAGTGATCTGTCAGGTGACTTAAGGACTAATGCATACAATTATAGACGAGCAAAACTGACTCCCCCTTCCTTTTCTTACCTCTGGTTTTTTCAGCTCCTCTGTAACATAGTTCAAGTTGTTCCAACCAGCATAAGACCAGAGTCCTTGATAAAAAGCCATTCCTAGGGTGCTCAAAGAGACCTGGGTCCCTTCAAATGCATTCTCAATCTTGAGATTTTCCACGATAACAGTGCTGCTCTGGCTGAGCTCTACGACCCCTCCGATTACTATGAATGTCAATGCCGTCACTTTGGCCACCAGGAAGAGCACCTGCATTCTGACAGCAACACGGACATTCAAAGAATTGACTATGGAAACAACCAGTATGGCCACAGCAGCCACACACTTGACTACCTGCTGTGGAGGAGGGCAGTCCATGTACAGAGGTGCTGTGGCATATTCTGCGATGCTGATTGCCATTGCCGAGGCGCTAAATGGCTTCACAACCAAGGTAAAAGTGATAGCTGCAAAGAAAGCAGGAAATGAGCCATAGATCCTCAGTATGTAGATGAATTCCCCACCAGATTCAGGAATGATGGTGCCGAGCTCCGTGTAAGACAGAGCTGCAAACATAGCTACAACTCCTGACAGAGCCCAGATCACCAGACTGGCTCCCGGGCTTCCCACATGGGCCAGTAAAAACTGTGGGGACATGAATATACCGGATCCGATCATCGATCCCGCAATAAACGTTACACCTCCAACTAGCCCAATTTCTCGTTTCATTTTCACACCTTCAGGTTGTTTGTCCGCCATTGCTATGCTGAGCAGAGAGAACAAAATCTAGGCAATGAACAAGAACAGACACTCAGATAAGCAAGTCTTCAGATCATGATAAGAACAGTGGGAGTCACAATTCACAGATGCTTATAAAAACTGACAGGTTATAGGACTGTAGTGTGTGTTTACTGTTTATTGTAGATGACTTCAAATATATTAACTCCACTGTGGTTTGTCCAGCTCTTAACTGGATCTTTCTTTTAACAATGTGTGTAGTGTACAATTTAACAGCCCTCCCTTGTTTATGTGTGAATTATTTAGGCTATATTTAAGAATAAAACATCTTTTTGGGATGGGAAGGAGTGGTTACCCAATAAGATCAACAAACAACAAGAAAATTGATAGTAGAAAAGTAAACTTTGAGAGTCTTACTTCTGGATGTTTCAGCTCTTCCGTTAAATAATTCAAAGTGTTCCAGCCATCATAGGACCACAGTCCCTGATAGAAAGCAAGGCCAATGGAGCTGACATCAAGATGTGTTCCCTCAAAGGAGTTCTCAAAGTTCTGTGTGTTGCCCTGGAAAAGCATCACAACACCTCCGAGTATGATCACTGCCATCGTCAGCACTTTGATCACCATGGAAAGCACCTGGATGGCGGTGGCCAGGCGCACACTCAGACAATTCACAGTGGCAAGAGTCAGGATACCTGCTGCAGCCACACATTTCACCAGCACTTGTGGAGGGGCACAACCAGGATAAACAGGGGCCACAACATATTCTGCACAGGTCAGGGCAATTCCTGTGGCACTAGCGGGCCTCATGGCAGCGATGAAGCTGAGGACATACAGGAAAGCCACCGTTTGCCCTGCTGTCCGCAGCATGTAGATATACTCCCCTCCAGATTCTGAAATCACTGTGCCTAGTTCAGCATAGCAGAGCCCCCCCAGCATGGCTATCAACCCACAACAAGCCCATGTAACAAGGAAAGCCCCAGCGCTGCCAATAGTGGAGAGCACATACTGGGGATTTATGAAGATCCCAGATCCCATCATGGTTCCAGCAATGAATGACACAGCTCCAACTATCCCCACTTCCCTCTTCAGATTGAGCTTCTGCTCACCTTTCTCCATTGTTCCGAAAGTAACTGCTTCCTCAAAGCTGCTCTTCAACTATTTATCGATGCCGTGTCATGATCTGTGCCAGCCCTAACCTCCCTGGACTGTTAGCAAATTCTGCTACAGGGACCGTCCTACCAGGCCTGTTAGGCTTATAAATGATTAACACCTGATTAACCATAGATCCACGAGTCCTCAAGTGTTAGGTCTGTCAATAAAATCTACCTAAAGGAAGGGTTTGTGAAATTTGAGTGTTCCCTAGACCTGAATTATCACGTTTTTGGCCAATGAATTGTTTGCATTTGATAGCTTAACCTGGTACGACTACACCCTTATAGGTTATACTGTTGTGTAGTGGCATGTTTGGTGGCATAGGTAACATAGCTGTTTATTTAGACTGAAATAGTCATGATTAACAGATGGGCTATATATAAACATAGAGAAATGAGAACCACATTATTTTTGACCTCATGTATATAGTATGTTGTTACCAATGCAGCCTTTTTTTAAAAAGCAGTTTGAATATCTCTAAGGAGACTATAAATGAATAGTCAAATTACACTCATCAAAAAGTGGCAGGAGGTCATGACTCAGGGGTTGTTTCTGCCTCAGCACGACTTTTAAAAGTATTAAAAGTATTAACAAGACAATACGATTATCTCGACAGATCTATCAAGACAATATAACATAGATGTTGTTGTGAGTCACGCATGACTCTGGAGCTTAGGTAATGGTGTCTGTCAGTATTGTGGACAGTTAATTTACATGGACTGGGCTTAACCATACAAATTTATTTAGCTAGCAGACTAGACAAGTTTAATTTTGTTATTACTTTTCTTGCACTTCCTCTTATTATTGTACAGCACCTTAGATTAAACTTGCCCAAAGTTCTTTGCAGTAAATCCCTGCATTCCTTTACTCACCTCTGGGCGTTTCAGCTCTTCAGTCACATAATTCAGATTATTCCAACCATCATAGGACCACAGTCCCTGGTAGAAAGCAATTCCAATGGAATTGATGCCCACATTTGTGTTCACAAAAGAGTCTTTGAAGTTTTCATCATGGCCTCTGACAAGCATCACCACTCCTCCTATTATAATGACCGCCAGGGCCAGAACCTTGGCGATCATGAAAAACACTTGGACGGACATTGAAAAACGAACATTGAGGCAGTTCACGGTGGCCAGAGTTAGAATTGCAACTGCAGCCACACACTTCACCAGCATCACTGGGGGAGGACAGTCTGGGTAGAAAGGAGCCACGACATACTGAGCGAAGCTCAGTGAAATACCAACGACACCAGCAGGCCTCACGAACAACACAGAGCTGAAGATCAACAGGAAAGCGACCACTGGACCTGAGGTCCTAAGGATGTAGATGTACTCTCCTCCTGATTCTTTGATGACAGTGCCCAGCTCAGCATAGCAGAAAGAGGCCAGGATGACAAGCAAACCACAGCATGCCCACACCACCAGGCTGGCTCCAGGGCTGCCGATGGTGTAAAGCACCGTCTGTGGGGACATGAAGATCCCAGATCCAATCATTGTCCCTCCAATGAGGGACACGGCTGCTGCCAGCCCGACCTCTCTCTTCAGGTTGAGTTTCTGTGTCTTGTTGTCCATAATCCCAACTGTTCCAGACCATCTGTCGTCTGACACCTTTTACCAGTGGAGAAAGCCCCATAATTCTGTGGCCAAAGTCACTCTTACAACAGGGCAGTGAGTTAATAATTACGGGGATTGGTCATACAATGGACTATATTTAAAGCCGCTTGGCTTTACATCTGATGTGGTAGGATTGTTGGTTGCTGCGATGGCCCTGCATCTTTCTTTGACTTTTCTGCTTCTCTCCTATATTTCAAGAGACTCAGAAGTTGAAGGTGAAAGCCTATTAGAGATACAGTAGCCTTGGGCAAACTATTCTCACGCACTAATATCCTTCACATAGACAAACATGTGAACCTTGACCCAGTTATTCCGATTTTTCTGTTTGTCAATGAATGTAAGAACCTTTCTTTTGACTTCAACAGTGACAACATCAAAAGTCAGATTATTTGGCTGAGCATTAGCATATGAAGTACGACTTAAAATTCTTCTGGCTTAAAATTTCTCTAGCGCTTTGCAGGAAAATAAAGCATAACACTTTTGTTACTTTGCAAACATAATTACTCATTAAGCCATGATTTTAGGCTTTTCCAAACATAAATAAATAGAATAAAGGGAATAAAGGCGAACTAAGTACATTGTTCACAATATCTTAATAATCTACAGCTTTTTATGATCTTAACACTTTGTGGCTCAATGTTCCTGGACAACAATAAACACATTCCTTCCTTGTTCACACCTGAGGAACTTTCACAGTCGTGCAATTGAAGCCTCACTTCAGGGTCATCCTGAACTTCCTCGTGACTGACATCCAATCAGATGTGGACAGCTCTTATAATAAAGCTTTGAGATCCAGACACATATTCAGAGGAAGCTTGTGCCACACTTTACCAGCAGTGTGCAAGATACACGGTCCTGGAAAACACCAAGGGACCACCAATACACTTGATGTCATCTGCATAAACACAGGTACAGTATTAGAGGTAGACTGATTTATTGTTTGGCACATTAATTAGGGTCCACAGCTCCAAGTAGCTTTCTCTGTATTTCTTAGTATAGTGGTGTTTGGATTTGATGTCACCTGGCAACAATTCCAAACTGCACACAGGAAGTGATTTGGTTTTACATCAAGACAGACAACAGCAACATTATGCTCATAAAGTGAGATGGATGGAGTATGAGGGAAAATACAAAGCATGCATAAAAAGTTTCAGAAATGAAATCTGCTGTTTGAAAATCAGTCACTCAGCAGTTGAGATAAATGCTTCTTGTCTCCACCCACCCCTGCTAGTGTACACACACAAAGGCTCCATCTGTCAGGTCTGTCAGTATTGTTTGACAGAACCCTATTTCAGATGAAGAACACAAATGACTACAAATGATTTTAGATTGTTTTCAATAGAGGCAAAATAATATCACCAACAAAAATCACCATGAGCTACATGCTGTAGCTTTATTGTAAGCAATTTTGTGTCTTATTCATTATTAACCTGATTAAATTTATCAGACAGAGAGAAGAAAAGAGCCCAAAAAAATCTGCATTTTTTTATTGGTCATCAGCTGTACTGATTACTAAAGATTAGCATTAGCATCGGCCACAGGAAAAACCATATCATGTGCAGCCAAAAAATAATAATTTGTTGTAAAAAGGTGGTTTAGAGGCCAGAGATTTATTAAAAGTGCATCAAACATCGGAGGCAAATTGATTTTCCTGGAAGGAAAAGACTAACTGTGTACTGATAATTCCACCAATCAGTAAAAAACAAACAATCAAAAAAGACACACCGTCAGGCTTGGAAAATGGAAATACTGTTTATATTTGAATATAAAGCAGGGTAGTGAAATGTAAACAATTGTGGTCAGAGCCCAGTTGAAACGGGGCGTTGGAGTAATGTCATAGACCTCTTAAAGTTTTACATGATCTGTAGATATATAACATGAATGTAATTCCTCTGTCTTGTGTTCTGCTGCATCAGGAGGCTTTATCTTCTCCTCCTGTGATAAAGAGGTGAACGCTCTTACTGGAGTGCAGCATCTGTCCAGCTCGCTGGGCTCCGCAGATGGCAGACAGTTTGTGAGCGTCATAGCGAGAGTAGAGGGAAGTGCAGGTCCAGTTGGCCTCTTCCCCCTGAGCCCCCACTGCCAGCATGTTACACATCTCACTGTAGAAGTGAGGGAAGGAGGGCAACCCATAGAAGATCAGGTTGCGGATTCCTTTGATTGTGTACCTGAAGAACAGAGGTCAGATCAGGGATCAGCATTTTAGGTTTCAGACATTTTAAAAAACAACATTGAATGTAATTTAATTTACTGTTTTGAAGACATATTGCTGATTATTACAGATGATCAACAGCAATATGGTCTGGATTTTTTTTTAATCAAATGGTTTCAGTTTACTGCACTTTTCAGCCCTATATGGAAATAAATAGTCTGATTAAGGCTGTAGTAACACCACAAACATTAACCAAACAGCCTCTCGTGCACAGAATATACAGGCTTGTTACACCTAGCACCTTTTGCATATCAAAGTCCTAGTTCATGATTTTTATAATGCGTTTGTAAGAGTTACATATACCATATAAGCGATAGAAGCCAGGTAGGCACAAGTTCAAAATATAGCTGCCTCCAGGAAAAACGGATTTTAACCACTTACAAAAGGCCTCACAAGGTTTATGAGTTTATGAGTGAGGGATGGGCAGTATGTCTAATGTATTTAAAAGACGTAGTTCAAAAAAATTGTATTTTTTTGTATTATATTGAGATGCATCATGGTTTTTGTACTTGTACTTTCTTTGAAAAAAACACCACGCTATCTTAAGAACACAAAAAGGTTGTGTGCTGCTGCAGATTGGACTGCATGGCGCTTTGTGCCTACTTTAATCTGCTCAGAATTGTTAAACAGGAAGTTGATTCAGCGCAAAGTAAGTGACTTACTGTCACTAGCCTTTTTTAATAATGCATTCATATTGCTTTTGTTCTTGACAAGTTCCTGTTTAGTGTATCATTACAGTGTTCTTTCAAGAGGTTAGGTTATTTAACCAGTCAATTTAGAGTGTCCAATTAACAATGAGTAAAAAATCAAACATATTACTTAAATATGAGTAACAATGAGTAATGGGGATTGGGTGCCTTGCTAAGGTATACCATAGCCCTTGAGCTGCATTTTGACGTATTTACATTATGGCACCCAGGAGTTATTGATCCCCTGCTGCCTCCATTAAATGGTTAAATGTGTGGTGATGTTTAAAATCCTTTGTTAGGATTTTCATGAGAAACACTAACTTAGCAAAGAGAGCTAAATTTGTCATGTAGGTGGACTAAGAGGATCAATAAGCAATAAGTTTTCACTTTGAAAACACTGTCTTAACAGTGAGATAGTGTAATCAGCATATTCCGAAGATAACATGCAAGTGTATATATGCTATCTTAGGTGGTGCAGATGGGGTAGGCTTTATGAGGTAAGCCTTTTGTTTAGTAGGCACTATATAGTTGTTTTTTTCTAATATCTCTTCTGACAGCCATGGTTTCATTGACCTTGTGTCTGCCGCTCTCCTGCTGATTCTCAACACAGGGAGCCCACGCACACACTGCACGCTCACATGTATGTAAAATGCTGATTACATGTATGTATCTCAAACAACCAAACTTCAAAAAAAAAAGCTGATCTCTTCCTTAAAATTATTATTTTTTTTACCTTCCCAGGGATTTTAGAGGACACAGGTAAAACAATTAGAGCAAGAAGATTGAATTTGTTGACTATTTAAACTTATCACTGATGATAAGATAAAAGGTAATAAAGATTACCATCTTAAACTTCTCAATGTTTATGACTCACTTCATGCTCAGCAACATCTAATTTGGTCCCATTGAACTGCTCTACCCAACCCAACATACAGTATGCAGGCTTTTTTTTTCTAAACCAGGTAACAGGTAACTTTTACTTTTCTCATGTACCCTCTTACCAAAAAAGTAGCCGTGAATGCTTTTTCATTACACTTTCTTAAACTAAATACAGTTTTACTTAAATGATCGGCGGCTTCCAATAAAAATATCAAATAGATGACAGGAAACAATATCAGTGGAAAAAGAATAAGGACTCCAAAAATAACAAAATTGTGGTAAATAGAGAGTGAGACAGCCTCAACAGCTTTAAATTAATGTAAACTCTGATGTGTTTCTGTCTGTGTGGCAAAATATTGCACAATATTCTCCAAGATTTCATATCCTTTCATACAGGATCATGTGACCTAGAGCGAGACTCTCACAGCCTGTAACCTTTCACAGACAGACAAACATTTTCGAAAGCTCTACAAAGACTCCACTCCCACAGCCCACCCCCACTAGGTCACTCCGCTCCTCTCCATTGCCCTCATAATCTACTTTTTTCTATAAAACCGCTGATATTGAGTATTTAAAACAACTGACCTCTTGTAGAAGTGGAAGCGTTCGGTGAAAAGCACAAACTGCTTTTCTCCTTTCTGAAAGAAGTGTCGGACTCGCGACACCTCTGATTTGCTGGAGTACTCGCAGATGCTGCCAAAGTTGATCTCTTTTTTCTTCATATAGTTGCGCAATCGGACATAGTCGAAGTAAGAGGGGATGTAGATCAGAGTGTGGGACATGACCGAGTCCCTGTATTGAGGCAGCACTTTATCTACAAAGAAGTGAAACCTACGGGCAGGATGGGGAGACAGAAAAAAAGGAATAAAATAAGGAAGAAAAAAAAACACAATCATTTGTCACAATCTCATAAATCAATTTAATATATCTAGAAATCTAGATATAAAAGTGTAAGTGAATCATATTTTCTGTTGTGTAGATCGAATTATGACCAAGAGAGTTCTTGTTTCCTTGTAAAACACCAAAAATAACAAAAGGAATACTCTGGTGTACCAGTGCACAAAAACTAGAATGGAAATTTAATTTCAACATGCTTTCTGATGCCTAAGGTTGTTTTAAAACCCTGGAAAAGGAAGATAATTTGTTGTTTATTTCAGGCCTGTGTATATTTTCCCACATTCAGTGCGCACACACATTCAGTTCATGTGTAAATATGCACCAACCAGGCTTTCACATTCTAATCAATTCCATTGTATTGTCTGACTCCAACCTGGAGCACGTAGAGTCAACCAGCACAGTCTGCGGCTGCACACACATTTTTGAACTCCACACAGACTACCACCATAGGGCTCGAGCCTGCCACTGTGAAATTGGGCAGGTGGGAAAAACATCATGTGAACAACTTAATTCATATTTTCATCATGTTGACAACTGTGACCACTCCAACTGTAACATACTCTTTAGGGAAGTTTGTTTAAAGAAACATTAGGAGTTTTGTCAAAGAGAAAAACCTTGTGACCTTGTTGCTTAAAACACTGTGTTTGCTAACAAGAAAATTCCACAAAGTGTCTCTCTTACAGCATCCACATGTTTATTGCTTTGCCTGAGGGAGCATCTTACCTTGCATCATGATCAATGAATGTGAGAGCAGAGAACATTTGAAACACATGAGGCAGCTGAACTAACACTTGACAGATGGAGCCTGTTTTGGGGATGTTCTTTGTGGCAACCTGAAAAAAAAAAATCAAACATATTACTTAAATATAAAATCATATTTTATAAAAACAATACCTCGCACCTGGAAAAGTAGGAAAAGAAACCTATTTTCAAAATGGCTTGGTCTTCTAACACAAGAAGTAGCACCACAATAGTCTGCATAACCAGAACCAAGTTTAACAATTCAATATATAGTATATTCCACAATTCCTAAATAATTTCAGTTGATAGTAGGTGAATACCACAAGTGCTATTGCAACAAGTATGAATTTAAACTGTGAATTAAATAAAATGAAATGTAAGCGTACTGTGGAAAGGGAAAAAAGGAAAGAAAGAAAAAGGTTTACATGTTTATTTCATGTAAATCTTTTTCTTTCTTTTCTTTTCAGCAAGCAGAACAAACCTGCCTATCCGATTACTTTTTACCTTGTTATTAGCTCAATAACCTTGTTTCTTATGCCTGGTTTTACTTTTTTTTTTTATATTTGATCTAGTCTGGCTTTATTTGCTATATGACAAAAAGTCGGATCCTATTTCTCTTTTTTACCCCCACTATTACCCCTTGCCACTTGAGGTAGTAGTTCAAATCTAGTTGTAAGACATGGAATACTCTTTCATGAACATCCATGTCGTCGCCACGTACACAGTAGAAACATGTTTTTGTCTGAGGTTCAACACACTGCGATCAAAAAAAAAACAAAAAAACTCAACAACAATCGAGACACCCAACATCTGCACGACAATTCCCAAACAGACAGGGCTCAAGTTGTGTAATGCTGGATTTTACTGTTTACAAATAGTAAAATCAGTGCTGTTAATATAGTCACAACCTTAAAATAGGAAATCGGAATGCAGACAAACAGATATGTAACTGCCAGTGACTTTGTGTCTTGACCTTTTATGATTCTGTATGATAAAAGGGTTACCTTGAGATAAATATTGCAGCAGACAGCAGTAAACAACTTTAAGTGTCACTTCTGTTGCAACCACTGAGAATTAACTCAACCTGTGAGATCATTTCTGCCTCTTAATGACAGGTTTATCTTAAAATGTAGTCTGTAATCATTTATCAAGCTCAAAGGGGGTGGAGTGATGTCAAGGGTAAAGACCATGACTTGCAGTACCTGTCCACGATAGTTGGCACAGTGTTTGGTAAGAATGTTGTTGATCTGTGGCTCTTGGATGGAGCTAAACACCAGCGTCTGTCTGTAGTGTTTGGTCCAGTTGTTCAGGTTCCACATCCTCACTCTGGAGAAGTCCACTCCATGAGAGTCAAGTGGCTGCAGGTTCATGTGGTTCATCACATGCTGTTGAGGAAACATAACGTGATGCTTCACATGACTGAGGACTGTTTGCCACATATCATTTAACAATACAAACTGGAAGTTTCATCCATGTTGGAACTAGAGTCAGTCAAAGCATAAACGAAAATGCTTTCTCAAGGTTTAAAAAAATTTGCCCTAAAGGCTAAAAAAGGATAGTTCAGGATTTTTAAGTGTAGTATGAAACACTGTTACATTACAACCCTCAATGCATATGCAGTTGTTTCCATAGATAAGCTCTCTCACTGACTGAACCTGGCTGCAAACACAGACTAAAGGAAAAACTGATTTCAGCCACTAAATAAAAGGCTCACAGAATAAAATCTATGCATGCTTAAATCTTAGTCATATTTAAGTCTTTGATACTTGAAAATTTTTTTTTGCCACATTTTCTCATCTTAAGACAGATTTTTCCTGCCTACAGTTTGTAAACCGCTCACTCTTCACACACAAAAAAACCCAGCAAAATCACCCCCCCCCCTCCACTGATCCACTGCTGTGTCCTCCATTAAGTTCAAATGTGTTATCCTGTGACTTCGGTGTTTAAATCCTTTTATATGTACACAAGAGAGTAGACCTGCAGCTAAAAACAATGATTTTCTCTATGGGCCTTGGTGCAGGAGTGAGCTTAATGGTGAGTTAAAGCGACACTTATACAAAGACTTATATAAGTGTCGCTTTTATTAGGTGAGCCCTTTGATAGGTAGCCAAAATCTTTTTTTTGTCCTTCTGACCCTGCTGGTAGACAGTTAAGGCAACCATGTGTGGCAAAGTCAATATTGAAAATGTGTACCTCATACAACTCTAACCCTAACCCTTACAAAAAAACCAATCCCTTTCATGTTAATATCATATAGTTGTTGGTCAGCAGATGGTTCTACATAGTACAATTTATGCTCTGAAAGGGAGATATCATCACACAGTAAAATGCCATTTCTGTCACCATTCTTACCAGAATGTGTTCCCAGTTCTGCATTAGGAAAACATCTGCCTGGTCCAGCACCAGCAGCTCAATGGAAGACAGGAAGTCAAAGTCTCTCTTACTTTCTCCTTCAGCTCCCAGCACAGTGCGCAGGCCCAGCGGAGATGCAATGATGATGTCTGATGAGTAGAAGGGGGAGTACAGACGCATACTGCTTCTTACAATGGAGACACCTGGTGATGAGAGAGGACACAAAGACAGTCGCAGACATAAAATCTTGGAGGTTTACAAAAAATTGTCACATTTTTCTTTCTAAATGTACCTATCCTAAAGTGATCGTCAACATTGCCAGAGAAGATAGCGTGGTAATCATCTGGTCTCTGCAGATTGGCTGGTTCTGCCTCTTGCCCAAATTCTTCCTTGAACCTCTTCTTGTTGCTGACTACGATCTTCTTGCCTTTGTTCTCCAGAAGGCTGATGAATGTCTGGACAACTTGCAGAGCTGTGCCTCGAAACGGCACGAGAATCAGGACCTAACAAAGGCATTCAAATGCAGCTGACAAACAACCATTTATCTTTTGCTATAAACAGTTTTTTGCTTTTTTTTTTAAACACTGAAATTTCAGCTAATGAAAACACAAGAGGTATTGATCTGCTGCTTCATTTGGCAAGTTTGTGCTATGATGTAAAATCAGTAATTTTTAAGTAGGAAGTAAGCAGTTTACAAAGTGACACAAACTTTTGTTTCCAGTCAGTAAAAGGCTCTAACAGAGAGATAAATCAACAACCATTTTGCATAGTTTTAGTAAGTGAGCCTTTCTTAAATTGCTAAAGTTTTCAGTAAGTGGCTAATGTTTTCAGTAAGTGAAAGTATTCATCTCTCAAACCAGTTCTGGCGATGGTGGCATGCTGGAAGTGTGTAAAACAAAGTGAGCTCTGACTGTGTGTCAATACATCATATAAAAACACTTCAAAAAACCTTGCCTATCCCTTTAAATTAATCACATGCGGGATTTTGCGCACATTTTCAGCATTATCTGAAACCACTGTCAAGTAAATTGTTACTAGTTCACACTAAACAAAATACTTAAGTGTAATTAATAATTAATTAATTGCAATGTTTAAAAATGTTAAAGCACACAGTGGATTACCTTGGGCCGGGTCAGACCTTGGTCTCTGGGTTCATCCTGTGGCTCAGCTCCAGGTTTAGCCTGAATTTTCTGTTCTCTTAGCTGAGCGTTATGAGCTAGGACCTGGGAGTTGGCCTTCAGTACGTGATTGAGCACATGTACACAGTATGCACTGCGCACCTGAGAGCCCCTGTTCAGAGGACACGTCTCTGGATAGTAAAGATCTTTGTAGGAGCCCATGAGTGCCAGTAGTTCTAGCTGGAGAGGGCTGATCTCTTCAGTCACACCGTTAGGATTAGAGGTCTGGTTAAGATCCTTCCAACTGGACTCCAAGAGTTTGTGGAAAACAGGAAGGCTTGTGACTTTCTGAGGGCCAATGGCTCCGTACTTCTCTAGGGGATTGGTACAAAGCAGGGAACCCAATTTTGGCCACTGAGGAGGAGAATGGCAGAGATACAATAATCTATTTCACTAGCAAAATCTCACTGGTAAATTTAATCAACTAAATTATATAATTAATACCATGATCTGAGTCTTGGCTTTGTTGCCAGATGTTATCATCTGCACATTCTCTTCACTGAGCTCGGTGTGAAAATGCTGTAAAAACATGTCTGCAACAATACAACACACACTGTATTCACATCTTAGTACTCAAACTTGCTAGTGCAGTGAGAAGTTTACTTAACTGAAAAAATAAAACCACTTAAATGGATCTTTCAAAATTTCTAAGAATTAAGAGGGCTATTTTGATAGCACAACCGCAATTTTGAGACTTCAAAATATTATGAATATATGTACTACTTTCTTACCTGTGCTGTCATCTTGCTTTGCAGTGCTTGCAGTGTCCTCTTGTTCTCCGTCACCCATGAAGTTGGTCTCCAGGCAGAATTGGGACTCATGCTCCTCATCTACAAAGTCTCCATCTATTTTCTCATTTTCCCTCTCCGCTTCTACTGCCTCCATTGGAGCATCTTCTGGATCTGCAAGTCCCTCCTCTTCCCCTTCATCTTCATCACCATCCTCACCATCATCAACTACTTCATCACTGTCCTCTTTGATAAAATGAAAAGTACAACAGCATTCAGTCAAATTCAAATTCAGTCCAGGGCCTCTGGCAAGGTGTTCAACTGTTGTGGAAATAATCAACTTACCGTCACCAAGAAGCTCTTCCTCCTCCTCTTCCTCTCCACTGCTTTCCTCCTCTTCACTTGTGCTGTCTCTATCATGCTGGCTGAGAGTAGAAAGAAGTTTCTGGTAGGCTGTTGTCTGTTCTAGCTCTTCCTCCTCCTCCTGCTGCTGCTGCTGCTGCTCCTGGTCATCATGGTCAGTGTCAGGAGGTTCAGGACTTGCTGGCTACAGCAGAGGTGAGGACACAGCACAATAGTGTTTATAGTAATGTGTGGAAATATTAGCGTCATTTCTAGTGTATCAGTATCACCACTGAAAACAGGTCTTTATTAAGAATGGACTACAAGCATCATCAATTGTAGGTTGCACACACTGGGATTCATGACTTGTGTGGAAATACTCACCAGTTCCACTATTTCAGTTCTCTCTGGTTTATCATTGACTCTGTGAATAAGAGAGACATAAAATCTATGTGGAGAACAAACATACTTAAAGACAACAAACTGATGATGAAATTACACAAAGCTCTTTTTGGGTGGGCTTGTGGACACTTGCACGTCCCTGAATAACAGCATTTAGAAATACAATTTAGAGAATGAAAGCTTATGCACAATAGTCTTAAGAAGGCTACATCTGGAAGAATATCTTAAATATTTAGAACTGCCAGTGAGTCAGCTCTATTCCTAAAAACATCTCCTTTATTTTATGTATAGGCTGTATTTGTTATTAAGTGACAAGTTAGACATATTGATATCATTTCACAGACGTGTGTATAAAATTAAAAATTTAGATAAGCTTGGAGTTTTTACTGCACATTTGGTGTGATATAATCTAGAGGTTGTTCACAAAAGAGAACATTATCACATATTGCATGATTTTCCATACAGCCTGCAGTCTTCTCTCAAACAAAGCTGCTTGTCTTTTGATTCTTTCCCCATTGTTGCTCTTTGATTACTGTATGAAATCCTACTTATATGTGGAATTTATTAGTGAGCTGCACTGTGTGGTCCTAGTATATTTTCATGTCTGTTAGATTTGCATATCTACCTATCATTCCAAACCATATGCTGGCGAGTTGAACAGCACCATTATGCTTGGTGGAAGCTAGGTAAGTGATGAGAGAGATTGTGTAACACTGACTAAATCACTGTATTGGACCCCATCGAGACCCCCTTTACCTTAGAGCCCTTAATGTGCCTTATATGTGCAAGCCCCTGGGTTTCAAATGGAGGTGGTGGTGATATGGCTCAGTAGCAGTTAGTATATATGTATACACAGTGATAACAGGGGACGAGTTTTCATGATTAACGTCACTATCGTCTAATGCGGTGCTATTTCTGCTGCCAGCAGATTTACTAATAAGCCACAATTGAGAAACGCATAATTTATTCGTTAACACGACCTCAATTCTGCGTTGTGGTCATGAGAATTTATGGCATGGAACTCGGAAGGAACATACTGAAATTAATGTTATTAACTCGTGAAAATGTCTGCTTGTACTTCAAATATGTTTCAGTGTAATTTAGCTAGTTGGCTAACAGAAAATGCATTAGCTGTTGCTTATAGAAAGTCCGTCGTTTGCTGTGATACTCACAAATCATGAAACGGATGCTCCTCTCCAAATTCTTTCAAGTGTTTCTTCTGTTTTTTGGATAAATTCGTAAAAAGTTGCTTATTCTGCCTCCTCTTCCCCATGTTGACAATGTGCTACACGTGTGTTGGTACTGATTCGATGGTGTCTGTTGTTTGTTAATAAAATAAAACTGTCCTACTACCCTCTGCAGGACCGGAGTGGTATTACATATTTGCAGAGAGAGTGATCCTTTCTTTTTGCAGTATATTATGAGAAAACTGTTCTAACAGCCACGTCAGTAATATTATTTTCAAAATAATTAAGGACTGAGATACCTATTTATGTAAAACATGCTGATATGAAGTTTCTGTAATATTCCTTAGGACCTTTTTTCACAGCAGCTATTTTGAGAGGTTATGGTAGGAAAAGCACAGGTATAATAATTCAGGGTGCACACTGATTCACTGCCACAACTGTGCTGACTTTCATCAACTGAACGGAGCCATTGTCACACCTGTGTTTTTCCTGCTCAAAGATGTCCAAATGGTGTCTGTGAAAAACGCCCATCACATGGGGCTTTTCAAGGGACTTGTGGGCTCCAGGAAAAAAGAGACCCAGGGGCCCATATTGGACCAAAACGTTTCACCCACCAGCCACCTCCTACAAGCCTGTAATATCCAAACATATTTGCATTTCATTTAGACCGACGCTTACTCTGGAGACAAAGCTGTTCACACCAGAATGAACTACTTGATTGACAATGAGAATTATTTGAGGACCTGCTTAAATTTCTGGATACTGCAAAGACAACATGTTATGAAACACACTAATGATGCTCCACTCTAGCTAAATATTTTTTTTAGTTGGGTATTATGTTCAGTTGCTCTTTTGGTGCTGAATTAGAGAAATGGTTTTATGTAGGGCACATCTTTTCATAATTAAAGTTTTTTTTTAAATAATTTCATGACAACTTTGTTTTTATATATACTATACACATTATGTATTTTTAGGCCAAGTAGGTAAAAATTAGGTAGATCAGCCCACAAACCAGTTTAATCTGGCCCACTACATCTTCACAGGTTACCTCAGGTTGACTCTTGCTCAGCTCAAATAACAGGTGAACACTGTGATATTAGCAGTTGTGATAACAGAAGCGGAGCTAAGATGAGAAACAGAAAAGTTTCAAAATCTGATATGGTGAGACATATGAAGAGACGATGCTCAGGATCCGTGGCACATTGTACATAAAGCTACGCCAAAAACACAGACCAAACATCTCAGTTCCACACTTTCAAATTAATAGCACTGAACTAGTGAAACACAAATGCACTTTTATTTTTGAAATAGTCACAGAGAAAGGAAATGTACCACTGAGGTTACATATCACAGCTAAAATGTTTGATATTTTTACAGCCTTTATATGCATGTTGCAACAAAAAAAGGGTTTCACAAATATTATTTCTTTAAAACCCTGTTATTTGTGGCACTTAGCTTGCCTCATTTATGTCAATGTGGCCCTCTAGACAAAAAAACTGTTGCCCACCCATGCACTAGGGTCAGATGAGGGTGAGAAGGTCATGTGCCGTGCTTGTTAACGTTCAGTCAAACCTATCACCCAAAACGACCACTAAGTTTGTAGTCTATCTGCTGTTTAAAACTAACCTTGATAAATTATTGAACACAGTAATATCAATTTACTGTTTGCCTCTTTTAGCTGTTACCATGGCAGGAGCTCATCCATTGTTAACTATCTGGGTATCTAGTTTTGGTACACTGGGTATTTTCAGCTCCTTCTCACACGTCACTTAGGATTTTATTGTGTGATAATTGCATTCCCACAATGGCATAGGCAAAAAGAGGGTGTCAGGCTTTTCTGAATGGGACAAGAAGCATGTGAGACATTCTTGTGTTCAAATGGAGGGGCCAAAAGTGAAACAGGAGAAAGGAAAGGCTGCAAAAACAGTCAGGTTTAGAGTAGCATCTGCCAACAGCGGCCGGGTGCTGGCTGAGGTGTTCAAGGATGAAACGACCTGGTGCGGCTCAGTGTATGTGGACTCAGTGGACTCTGACTGCACCAGCACGCCAGAGGCAGAACAGGGGAGCTCACTTACCACCAGCAAGGCCAACAGCCACCTGAACGGTCTGCCGGCGGAGACTGCTGTGGACGAGAGTGGTTCTGAACCCGATGACCTGCTTTTGTACGCCAGTGCCAAGAGAGACATGCTGTTCAGCAACAAACGCGTCAACATCTGTAGCAAGAATGGGACCATACGAGGAGTGAGGAACAAAGTGAGCGCAGGCCAAGTACTTTTCAACAATCTCTCCAACATGTACTCTGTAAGTAGCTGGGACTGTGTTTCTAAATACTATTCTTTACAACTTGATTTCTCTATAATCAGACAACATGCCTCAAAGAAACTTAAAACTGTAGTACGTAACTTTTTACTATAAAGAAATATGTACTTAACTCCTCATGACTCTTTTCTCTGTATAGCCATATTTATCACAGGAAGTGATTTGTTTATGTCAAGACAGATAACAGCAACAGCAATACTGGCTTTTATTGTCTTTTTATTCATTATTCTGTACAACACTTTGGTCCACTGAGGTTGTTTAAAAGTGCTTTACAAGTTAAGTTGAATTGGATTGCATTAGGGCCACACGGTGTACTGGTTAGCACTGTTGCCTCTGAGCAAAAAGACCTGGTTTCATGCCCTGGTCTGCATGGACCTTGAATGTTCTTCCTGTGTGGGTTTTTTTTCCCACAGTCCAAAAACATGCAGTGGTTAACTGGACACTTGAAATTGAACAAAGGTGTCAGTGTGAGTGAATGGTTGTCTCTTTGTTGCCCCTGTGTGGACTGGTGATCTGTCCAGGGTGTAACCCACCTTTCGACCTATGTCAGCTGGGATTAGGCACCAGTGATCCCACGACCCTCAAGTTTAGCACACAATGAATGAATTAACGTATTGTGTTATGACTATAAACTGACACTGCCACAAACAGGGTGTAGTATGACAAATATGAAAAGTTTCAGAAGTGAATTGAACTGCTCAAAAAAAAGTACTTATTTAACAAGTTGATGCAAAAAACCTTCTTGTCCCAGCCGATGTATACACATAAATACTCCCTCAGTCAAGTCTGATAGTATTACCTGACAGAGTCTGTTTTCAGATAGACACAGCATACATAACAACGAATATCACCAAAAGGTACGCACTGCAGCTTTAATTCTCAGATTATTTTGTTCAGTCACGTCACATGTTGTCTTTCTCTTTAAGAGTTCCTTACGTCATCAGAAAAGGAGACCATGGGAGAAGGAGTAAAAGACTGAAAATAGCAGTTTTTACACAAGAAGAAGACATCTCTACGTGTGGACTTTGAGTCATCATCTAATATTCATAAAGGACTAGATGCTTCACGTTGACATGACAATGTCCCCAGTCCTTTGGTTCAGAGGATTAAAAACAATTAAACCGTAAATATTGCACAGTGGTGTCTTTTAAGCATGTATCTATGCACGTAGAGACATGTCAAATCTGTCATGTTAACAATTTATAAATGTGTAACACACAAGAATGGGTTTTAAAAAGTTTTGCAAGATGTATACATATCACTGACAGTGATATGTATGTGACAGTGACAATTCATCTGGGAACCCTTTCTGAAAGGATTTTTGTGACTGCTTTTCAACATAAAGCATAATAATTTTGGCCCAGAATTCCATATACTTTCATGACTAATACATCCATGTTTTTATATTCATAAGAGACTGGGTATTGTTCACATTAAATCTTCTCCATAATATCATGTATAAACATATAAAGCGTCCTTGCATATATATGTATTTCTTTACTGTTCCTGCATAACAGTATAAACTCTTGTTTGGTTCAATGGGTTATGGCAACAGTTGCTGCCTTTTGATGTATTCATGAAATACAAATGTTTTCACATGTTGCAATTCAGCATCAGACAACTTCTATTCAACTGCTGTAAACAAGAAAAAGTGCCATTCTCTCCTTTCACCCTTATTTTGCTTCTTGAGATTTTGTATTGAAAGTGTATGATGATCCTTTCCAGTGGCTTTAATAGGTCTTTATTCAAAATGTCTCACACACTGCTGTCACTCTTCATCACAATTCAATCATTCAACAATTAACACGACTGATATTTTAAGAAGTCTATTCCAAAGTGTTCCTCCCACAGTCCAAACACATGCAGATTTGGGGATTAGGCCAATTGGACACTCTAAATTCTAAATTGCCCGTAGGTGTGAATGTGAGAGTGAATGGTTGTCTGTCTCTATGTGGCCCTGTGATGGACTGGCGACCTGTCCAGGGTGTACCCTGCCTCTCGCCCTATGTCAGCTGGAGTTAGGCACCAGCAACCTCAGTGGCGGATAAAGTGGTAGAAAATGAGTGAGTATTCCAAAGTGGATGCATCTGACTACTTAACACTTAGATTATCCTTTATTCTAGTAGGAAGTCGGATTGAGATTAAAATCTCATTTACACACAATGTTGTGACTGATCTGTTTTTCTTTCACTTTAGTCTAGCCATGAAACAATGAGTGAAAATGAAACTTCACATTATTAATTTTCCAAAATGATTACCTAACCCGCTATAAAGGGATAGTTCGGTTTTTAAGCATGGTTGTATGAGATATTGACGCATTGCGACTTGTCACTTTATTTACTGATTCATAATTACTTATTTACTGCTCCAGATTTAATGCACTGCACAAGCCTGTTTTTTCGGGTGGACCTTCCCTTTAAATAACTCATCCATGCCTCAGCCTCTCACCGTGCACCTGCCTCCTTCAGCACCATGGACAGCGACACCGCCTGCTGCCCACAGATCACCTTCCCGCACACACACAGTGGTCACACACTGAGGGGCAGGGCATGTTCGTTTTTGTACTGACGAGCAGCAAATACAACACAATCTGCGATCATGTTACTGCGGCACTGACAGCAACACCTCAGAGAGCAGCAGGACGCAGGCTTCCCTGCAGACACCCCCCCGCTGCGCGCTCTTTTTCACCGGGAGGAGGAGGAGGAAGAGAAAAAAGGAAATGAAAGGAGATTCCCTTCATTTGTTTTTTGTTGTTTTTTATGTCTCATGTTCGGGTGCAGAGCCTGTGAATGACAAGTACTGTTCAGCTCGCCGTGGTTGAGGAGACGCTGCAGAGGGAGGCAGTCGAATCTCTTCCTCTTCCTTTTCCACGCCCTGTCATTATAGTTGTTGTTATTATTATTATTATTATTATTATTATTATTATTACCATAATCATCATCAGTACCTGGCCAGTAGCACCATGTCTCCACCCGCATCGGCCGCGACAGCGAGTGAAAGCAGCACGACCACTGTTTTGGAGGAGGACAACACCAGAGAGGAGGTGAGAGCCTCTCTAACGAGGGAAAACGCCTTCTGTCACGATGGGTTTGTCAGATCCTACATTGTGTTTAGCCTGTGATATGTTACTATACACTGAAGCCCGCAGTGATCATTTTATGTCAAATTGCACGCAGAGTGTGATTGGTAAACATTCCACTAATCAGCATTTTCACCTGTCTGTCATATGTCATTTGCTGTAGCGGGCCTGTGGCTCTGTCTCCCCAAAATACAGTCCTTGGTCCCTTTATTAGGCATACTTATTATGTTATCTTTTATTTATTTATTATTCTATCTTTTTGGAAAAAATATTAATTGAATGCATCAATTTTATTTCATCTATTTTTTATGCCCTTAGGGTTTTAAATGCCCCTTTGGGGTTGTCACATGAGTAGTTTAAGGCTGAAAAAATATGGAAATATTTTATATATTATGCAATTTTCCTGATAGAATAGAACAGAACTTTATTGTTCAATCGGACCTGGAAATTTTTCTTCAGTCTCACCAATAAATGTATATGTTAAAGAGCAATAAAAAATAAAATAATATTAATAATGAAAGAAAAATAAATGAAAAAGGATAAAGGATAAAAAAAATTCTCTCAGTGTTGCACTACCAGTACATTTATACATACAATATTCATAGATCATCGTAGACCAATAAAAAATAGAACAGCTAAATATATTTTAATTGCATTGTTGCAAACTGCGATTTTGATTTAAAAAACTTTTAACTGTTCATTTATGAATCACAGTTATGTTGACTTGGATAATTTTGACAGAATCCCTTTATATCATCCCATGCTTTTTTGTGTGTATAATTCCAGCAGATCAGCAGCTTCTGAAACACTTAGAGCAGCCTGTCTGACACAACAACCTTGCCACGTTCAAAGTCATTTAAAGCACCTTTCCTTCTCATTCTGATGCTTGGTTTGAACTTCAGCAGCTCATCATGACCATGTCTACATCCCTAAATGTATTGTCGTTGCCATATGATTGGCTGATTAAAACAGTTGCAGAGGTGTACCTAATAAAGTGGCTGGTGAATGTATTTTTTTTTAGACATACTATTCAAGCTTTTAGTCCAGGTCTGTAAGGATTCTGACAGTGCTACAGATGTACAGTTTATGACTGATCACATCTTTTCTTTATGTTTCTTGCTTGGATAGCAAAGACCCCTGAAGCAGACTATGAGCAAGTCCTTATGTCGGGAGAGTTTCTGGAAATGTCTGCTCTTGTCCATTCTCATGTATGGCTGCATGGGAGCCATGGTGTGGTGTCATGTGACCAAGGTCACCCGCCTCACATTTGACAGTGCCTTCAAAGGAAAATCCATGATGTACCATGACACCCCCTGCTCCGATGGCTATATCTACATCCCTCTGGCTCTACTGGGCATGCTCTATTTAGTCTATCTGGTGGAGTGCTGGCACTGTCATGTGAAGAATGAGCTGCAGCACAAAATGGATGTGGAGGGCATTTCTGAGCGCATTCAGAGGATGCAACAAGCGAAACCCTGCATCTGGTGGAAAGCCATAAGCTACCACTATGTTCGAAGAACTCGGCAAGTCACACGCTACCGCAATGGAGACGCTTACACGAGTACCCAAGTTTACCATGAGCGCGTCAACACCCACGTGGCAGAGGCCGAATTTGACTACAGCCACTGTGGTGTCAAAGATGTTTCCAAACAGTTACTGGGCTTGGAAAAGTCTGCGCTGACAAAGATGCGGTTCACCAAGTGTTTTAGTTTTGCCAACGTAGAGTCTGAAAATTCCTACCTTACACAACGAGCAAGGTTTTTCACCGACAACGAGGGCCTTGATGACTACATGGAAGCAAGGGAGGGCATGCACCTGAAAAATATCGACCTGAAGGAGTATGTCCTTGTGCTGTCTGACCCCGAGCATAGTCCCTGGTATCTGTCCCACTATGTCTTCTGGTTTGCCTCTTTCCTCACATTCTCCTGGCCTCTCAGAGTCTTCACAGAGTATCGCACTGCGTATGTCCACTATCGTGTGGAGAAACTCTTTGGCCAAGATTACCTCCCACTCACACCATGTGATGAGCGGCCATATTGGCGCCGTATCCCTCGTGTTAACACCATTGACAGTACTGAACTTGAATGGCACATTCGATCCAACCAGCAGCTTGTGCCTAGTTATTCAGAGGCTGGTCTGATGGACCTTGCCCAGTGCCCGTCCAACTTCAGTGGGATTCGTCAGAATTGTGAGCGCTGCCATCGGGCCATCAGCTGCTCCTCTGTGTTCTCCAGGAGCGCCCTCAGCATCTGTACCGGTGCTAGCTCTCGCATCCCTTTCAGTGGCAGTCGCTTCTCCCTGGCCCGTCGCTATGGCTCCCAACGCAGCTGCTTCTGGAGGAGTGGCAGTTTGGATGACCAAGAGAGCCCCAGTGAGAACACTCGCTGTCTATCAGGGCGTCTGACCACAGATGACGAGGAACCTCCAGAATATGAGGATGCGCTGTGCTACCCAGTGCTGATCGTCCACTGCAGCGAGAACTGCCACAACCACAGGTCCTTCCACAGACATGGGCCATGTGTAGAGACTTCTTTATGATCATGTTGGCACTGACAAAACTTAGAGGCGTATGTCTGTAGCACACCAGATACACAGCATGCAAACATGTCAGACCCATGCTGTGATGCCATACTATCAGAAACAATGCCTAAGGCCCGGGTCATACTTTCTATGATCATGTCTCTGAAGAGGTCTGCTTTGATCCACATGATGTAAAATTCATCATCTGCTCATTTGTGTGGTGGTCTGTATGGAGCCCAGGCAGATTAATGTACTGCTGGTATGCACATACTGCATATGATCCTTGTAGCACAAAACTGTCCCTTTGTTGGCCCTAACGGTAACCATAAAGAGTTCAGAGCTTATGTGACGGAGTCCACTGGTACCTGCACATATACAACTCAGCACAAAGTACAAGGACGTACAAATGAGGCTGAACTGCTGGTGTGAAATCACCACTGCTGCAAATGGATGTGAGGCCAAGTACAGAGTACAGATGTGTTGAATGCTAGAATGATGCAGACCCTCATGAATGAAGTCACAGTCATGTCCACATGTGGAAATGGAAAGCAGCTCTCCTTGCACACGTAACATGGAAAGTATGGCCCAGCTGTACATTGATATATATATATATATATATATATATATATATCTGACTGACTGGCTTCCGATGAAAATCAAGCAAAGACTGTTAACACTGTACATCAATGCCATAGCTTTTAAAGATCTCATATGTGCAGTCCATATGAAACTGAAACTGAAACTGCAGTTACCTCATAAGACCTTCTCACAGGCCACGGATCATTCACTCAAACATACCAACATGAGAAATGACAGTGAGGGATAAAGTCACGCAGATGAAGCTGATTTTCTATGTTTTTAAGTTTCATCTACAGCAATAACTGGAATTAAATGCCACTTTCTCATTTTGAGAAGTGAAACTAATTAGTGATTTAAAACAATATCATCACTTATTTCCCAGAATGCCTTTTTTTGACAACAGGTATAGTTTTTAACATGCTCTGTTAGACAAAAACAAAAATGTGTTCCCTTTACTAAATGCAAACCCACTGACTATTGTGATTGCTTTACATACTGGTTTACTCTGGTGTGGAAACTCAACTATGACTCCCCGAGAGTGGATTTCTCCCCGTTTGACTATCGACTGTTTGAGCATGTGGCAGCTCCATACTGGAACCTCTCTGACCTTCGGACAATGATGGGCTTAATATTCAAACATTATGTTTAAAGTTGATGTGTTTGAAATGGGTTCAGCCACAAACCTCCACTGTGGCTGCTGGAATTGGGTATCTGCAAGGGGATTTGGTTTTAGTGTTGTTAAAGGGATAGCTCAGGGTTTTTTTTTTTTGGTTGGGTAAGGCACTGACACGTAGATAGCAAAACTTATGCTGAGTACATGCTTTATGACAACAGAGGCTGTTACCAGAGGGGACACAAGGAAATGGGGTTGTGATGGTGAAGAGTCCCACTTAGCTTCTTTGCCTGGGGCCCCTCAGAATCTAGGATCACCTCTGCATGGAGGTAAACCCAAACAAAGGATTTCAACACTGAAATCGATGTAAATCACCAATTACCTCTATGGACTTTATTGTGAGAGACAGTGCCACATACAAGCACACTTTAAAAGCCCATGTACTATCCTTCTAAAGTTGATTTCATTTGTCTTAAATGGAATTAATGGGCCACTAAATTTGTCTTGTCATATGAGCCTTTTCCACGGACAATGTTAATGCAGTGTAAAAATCCATCGTCCATGATCTTTGCCCCAGTGCGTTAGTGTTCCTTATAATTTGACTTGAACTGCTGACTACTGCCATGACAACACCTGCTGGCAACTGTGGAGTGAGCACATGAGCATGCCATTAATCATCCAAGATAAGGACAGGTTTACACTGACACGACAGTGTGTTTCATTAAGTGGAAAAGTCACTTACTTTAATCATCCGTGAAACAACAAATATATCGTGACGAATTAGCTACATAACGATTATGAGCTTATTAAATCTACACTCAAATCTGCTAAGATAGCGTTAAAAATGATAAAACATACCAGAATTTCCACCAGCATACATGACTTCACTATATTATACTGTATGTCTCCGTGTCTACAGAAAATGTAATGCTCCATATACAGTGAATATTTCACCGTCAGGTGGGTACTGAATGTGCTCGGCAAGTCAAAAATGTGTTGCCATTTTTTATTTTATTTTATTTTTTTAAAAGAGATGCAATTATATGTGTATTCACAGACAGTACAGTATATGCAAGGTTGTAAATGCACTTATGTTTACATATGAACACCTTTATTATACTGGTAGTCTTTTTTAATACACAAGAGGATCATACTTTATGGTATACATCCTTGTAACACCTTGTTCTTATATTATTATTTTTAATAATATAGTGACACCAGTATTATGCACTTGAAGTGACAGTATGGACTGAATTATGATTCATAGTGGAGCTTGAATGTTGATGTAAAGTTATCGATCTGTAACAATTACATAACTGCTCACACATGGAACGATACACAACTACTTCATGTATATTGTAAAATGTTGTAAAAATGTTCTTATTATAAACACACATGGGCTGTATATATGACTTTATCAACTTTTAAAACATGTAGGCAGATATATCTCATGCTGGATAAATAAAAGTTGCAATAAATGTCTGGGTTCAACCCAACAAGTATTTAAAAATGTACCTGACTGAGTGGTGGAGAAGATGCTGCATGGATATACAACACGCTTTTTTGTGTTCATGGACATTTTAACAATGATTTAATAGAAATAAAATCTTGAGATATACAACCCCAAATCAAAAAAAAATGGGATGAGGTGGTGAGAGATGAAATTCAGCTCAGTACCCCCATACACATGACACATTATATTCATTTAATGTTGCTTTCTTGTGAGTTAGAGACATTATAAATAGTTATATAGGCAGGACTGCCAGAAAAACTGTTAACTGCTTTGTTTCACCAGCAGCTTGTTAAAGAGATAAGTTTTTTTTAAAGTTTGGCTTTATGAAAAACTGTCTAATGCCTGCTGCCTGAGCTGTGCACGCCACCTGCTGGCTGCCTGCACCCAGTACCAACATTAGACAGGAATTAAAAGCCCCTCAACAAAAGGCTCACCTGCTAAAATCTTCACGTTTGCATTTAGAGTATATTAAAAATGTATTTTTTAATCTTATAAACACTTATATATATAAAAAAGTATAAAAGTGCTCACCCCCAGCACCAAACTCCTCAGAGAAAATTGTTGATTTTACATCATGGCACACAGTAGTTTTTAAACCAAATTTGCTCTTTTCACACCATTAGTGTATAATCAAGAGGAGGAAGCAGTGGACCTTCTGTGTCCCCCACAAGCTCAAATTCTGTTGACTTTAGTGCAGGAGAGCGAGCTGCTCACAAAGTCTTGTTCTTTCTCTCTCAGATCACGTTGATTTTGAAAAAATTTTGTAGGATTATTGATTGATGAGGCTGAAAAAAAAAAAAACATTTACCTTTAACAAAAGAAAGCCAATAAACATGAAAATGTTGTTAAAAGTACTTACACAATGGCACACAACAACAACACACACTGGTTAGGAAAGCCTAATGATTTACGTAGCCATAAAATAATTGACATTACAAAATTATTTCTATGGTATAAGGTCATTTATTACTCTGTTTAAAAATAATAGGCAGTGCATGGCCAAGAGGAAAGGGGATTGGACTAGGTCAAGGACTCAGTGCACCTGAGCAAGGCACCCAATCACTTTGCTTGTGTGTGTTCACTAGCAGTGTGTAATAAGGATGGGTTAGATGCAGAGCTCAAACTCACTATCACGAATTAGTTTGTGCAAAAATAACTAATCCTAATTCTAATTCTGTGCTCACTGGACCCACTAAGATGTGACACTGACATTTTAAGAGGGGAGACAACAAATGTATCAAGACCAATTCTACAGCAGTTCTTGTTTTTTTTACCTCGCCTGCTCGCAACAATGGCTGAATTTCTGTGTACTTCTCCTCCAGTGCGATAGATGGCAGCACATTAACGTCTAGTAGGCAGAAAACATAATAGCACAAGCAACTACACAGGAGCCCACAGAACAAACTAGAAGAGGTTATTTCACAGGTGAGTGGACTCAAAACATGACGTTACACGAAGAGCCGCGTGTTGAGCATTTAACAACCAAGTACAGTTGGTCGCAGGTCAGTGTTTGTTTGTTTGTCATCGGGGTTACCGTGGGTTTCACGAGTCCGTGTACGTGCTGGGGAAAAGTAAAGCTAGCAAGCAGTAAAAGCGCTTTCGACGCAAATAAGTCTCTGAAGTGATTTCAGCTGCTGCCCAGAACACATTATGCTGCGTTATTCACAGAATTAATATACAAAAGAGTTATTGTCAGCTTATTTGTGAATCAAAGTAACAATATTCTATGCTAACAAGTACAGTGTCACCTTATTGGTGTCAAGCATATGTTAAAAAACTAAAAAAAAAAAAAAAAAAAAACAAAGTGTAGAAATAAAAATATGCGTGATTAGGCTCCTGTTTGTGTATATCAGGTTATCATTATTTTTAAGTAATTAGTACCAGTGTTAAATGTGAAATGTAGCAGATGAGTAATACACTCACATGGGCTATAAGTAAAGTGAGGCTTTTATTTCGAAACTATGCTTTGACTTTATTAGGTGGTAAACTCGCCGGTTATACTATTAAACTATGTACAAGGTACAAAATGGATTATAGGATGTTTTCTCTTCAGTTAAAAGACAAATGCATACACGTGTAGAAAAATGTGGAAAGACCTTAGCATTTCATCAAAAAACAGTAAAAGCAACAGAAAAACTACATATAGATGCAAAGATAAAAAAAAAAAAATCTCCATTAAAATAGTGCACCTAATTAAAACTACAATTTACACATTGGACCTTTCAGTTTGCAACATAGGCTCAGTCAGTTGACACTCATAATGTATGTTGATTCCATATTGACTTTTAATCTTGGGTCTATTGATTTACTTTTTGAAATATTTTTATTTTGTTACTTGAATTCCTCTTCGTGTCCCGATTCCATTAATAAATATAGTTGAAACAAATTTCCCAAATCCAGTGTCCTTCCTTAACTAGTAAACCATGAGCCCTGAGAAGAGGCTACAAGGGCTTGAGGTGATGTTTTTTAAATGGTCCATATTACTGCACCTTGATGCCAAAAATCCTGCTTAGATTCACTGAAAAATGTCAGTATTATGCAAAAATCAAAAGACGTGGTTGAATTATGAACAAACGTAGAAATCCTTACAAACTTCCAATTGCATGAAAGCTTTTTCTTGTAAATTTGAATGAAAGCCTATGGGAACATTAGCTTCTACTTCTTAATTTATGACATCAGTAATTTGCCTACGGAGTTAATGGGGCTCAATCACTAGTTTCAGGTCTTCTATACAACATGATTATAAATGATGTTAGCATTTAGAAGAAAATAAGACTATAAAGCACAGCACATATGAATTGGCTAAATGTATAGGAAGTTATGTACTTCTCAATATGGCCACAGCAGAATGCATATCGAAATCTTCAGTCTCTCGGTTGGACATTAGGACTGGGCCAGAGACTTCAGTGTTTAAGGAGCAGAGTTCCAGTAAGATGTCCACTGTAAAGTTTAGCATGCTGTTGCTAAACTTCAACAGACTTGCATGCCCTTGCTTTAAATATGTTAAAAAACAACAACAATTTTAGTATAGCATTATGCTTCCTGACCTATTGTGTTTTTCTAGTGACTAGTTTGGAGCACCAATGCAGAATCTGGTGGTGCAGGCTCTTACCATGAGGCAGCTGGGGAGGCTGCACCCCAGCCACCTGCTAGCTGCTGTTCATGGACTGAGACAGACAAAATGGTGTCCCAGGAGCATCCATACACGCCAGCTGTGGGGCTGCTCAGCATTGCCCACACTGGGCTGTCACAGAATGACTTACCATGGCAGGGATGCTGTAAGGAGTTGGTCTGTCCATCATCTGAGGTTCAAAAGCAGCAAGAAGAAAAGTGCTGCAAGGACAACACAGGAGGAAGAGGAGGAGGAAGAAGAAGAAGATAAAGACCCAGAGGACAGTGATTATGAAGATGAGGTGGAAGAGGACTCGAATCAACTTAAGGATTTTAAAGACATGGAAAAATATGTGCAGTCTTTTCGCTATGATGTCATCCTGAGAGCTGGCCTGGACATGTCACACAAGTAAGTCAGTCTGTGTTCACCACTGTCTAGAGCAGTGCTTTTAAAAGTAGGTCTTGCAGACCCACTGTCTTGCATGCTCCCCTACTTCAGCACACCTGATTTAAATGGACATCTTTTCATTAGCCTTGAAAAACCCATTTGAATCAGGTGTGTTGGTGCAGGGAAATGTGTAAATCATGCAGGGCAGTTGGTCCCAGGACCAGGAGTAAGAAGCACTGGCACTATACTAGAGTATAGTTTGTTCTTTCTTTTACTGCTGATTATTAGCTGTAACTTGTAAACAATAGCAGCCCCCTACATCCCAGAATTGAACAGTATGTCCTTTATTTCTGACACAGAAAAATTGAAGATGCCTTTTACAGCAACAAACTCAGGCTAAATGGGCAGACACTTATCAAGAAAAGTAAAACAGTAAGTGAGAAATTCAAGATAAAGTTGTATGTATGCCCCAGACCTGTCATTCCTTTGATTCCATTAATATAACTCGTATTTTGTCCTGTCTGCAGGTGAAAGTTGGGGACACTTTGGACATGGTGCTGTCAGAGAAGCCAGAAGAAAACACTGTTACTCTAATGAGAGTCGCCATCAGAAGAGTTTTTTGTGAAACCAGTAAATCAGAAAAGTACAAAGTTGCTTTAAGGCGGTGGAAATATGTTGAACTTCCCAAGAATGAAGTCTTTAAGCCATTAACTTGAAAAGGACAATACAGACTCTTAATACAACACACATGATATGGCCCTTCAGCATGGAGTTTGCATGTTCTCCTTGTGTGTGTGGGTTTTCTCCAGGTTCTCCAGTTTCCCTCCACAGTCCAAAAATATGCAGATTTGGGGATTAGGCCAATTGGACACTCTAAATTGCCTGTTGGTGTGAATGTGAGAGTTGTTTGACTCTATGTGGCCCTGTGATGGACTGGTGACCTGTCCAGTGTATGACCCTACCTATTGCCCTATTTAAGCTGGCATTGGCACCAGCGCCCCCGCGACCCTCATGCGGGGGATAAAGCGAAAGATGAGTGACTGTGAAATTGCATAACTCGCAATATGATTTGTCTCAAGATGTTAGTTGGGAGTAAGAATTTGAATTCACAGTTCTTTGCGACTTGCTCAATAAACTTGCATTTTGAAATGTGAAAAGACAACATGATTTGATTTAGTTGTTGATCAAGTCATTTGTATAGACACTTTGGACTGTGGGTGACCAAGTTGTAGGTTTACTCTTGAGTGCTTTTCTCAAGAGTAGTTGTTTATTTGTATGGAATGTAGAATTAATAGTGATGTTTCATAATACATTGGTCATCCATGCACTACCATAATGAAATTTAGTAATGTCCAAGATTCAGCAAACGGGAACCTCTCCTTTGCCAAGTATGGGCTAAAGAAATGCATAAGCTGACTAGATACCTCAACAGGACCAGCTATGTTCAATAATTTAAACTTGTCCAGTCATGTCATGTTTATATTAAGATTTTATTAGAAAGTAGTTATGAGTCATGTGAAACTGTCTTTATATTATAAATTTTGATAAGAAGGCTTAACATAAGCACATTGTTATTAAAACTGGTGGCACGATGCTACATCATTAACTGTTATGGCAGTACATACAGGCAACAAATTACAGGAACAACCATCTTAAGATGTTTAACTGAGGTCTGGTGACTGTTAGGCCAAAATACAGTATATCATGTTAACAGTCATCATTGTGTTTTTCCACTCATTTATTCTGGTTTTTCCTTAAATTTATCCCCCATCTCTCATTGTGAATTCTGTCTGGCCATAGAGCAAATGTGTGATTGATGTAATCAGCTACTGTCATTGTTATTGTTGTTAAGGCTACAACATTTAAGAACAAAGAATGTTAGATAAGCTATGACAGTTTTGGCTTTCAAATAGAAGCAGTTTTATCACTTTATCCAACATTAATAAGACTAAATTAAAATAGATAGTTGAAGTTTTTTGAAGTGTGGTTTTTATGATGTACTGATTGTTGGAGTCACCACTGCTGGGAAACAGCCTGTGACACAGACGTGACTCAGGCTCACTGAAAACATGGCTGCCAGAAAGGAAAGTGGTGTTAGCCACTTTTATATAGGCTTGCTTAATAAAATCTATGCCAGCTTCATTATACAATAACCTAGGGATATGTTTGTCATTTTATTTTGTTTTTACCAACTGGAAACTGAGGTTTGTGTCACTGTTAACTGCTCACTCTCACACCAAGTTTCATTGTGAAAAGCAGTGATTTAAAATCACAGGACACAGTAGTTGTAGATGTACAGCTGCCTCCATCTGTGAGTTCACCAAATAGTATGTGTGACTCTAGTGGTAAAAAATCCCATGTTCAGATTCACCCATGTGACACAAACTTACCAAAAATGAGGCAACAGTCAACCAGCAGCTCACATAATATTGCAAGCTGACTGATTTTCTCTATGGACTTTGGTGCAGAGCAAACGGTTTAAAACCTTCAGTTTCCAGCT
This sequence comes from Brachirus orientalis, assembly GCA_016785285.1. Lineage (NCBI taxonomy): Eukaryota > Metazoa > Chordata > Actinopteri > Pleuronectiformes > Soleidae > Brachirus > Brachirus orientalis. The sequence goes on along the minus strand of JAFBJR010000050.1, from coordinate 4,049,908 downwards.
GCAAAAGGCTGCCTAATGGAAAAATAAAGCAGAATATTCTCACTGTTAAAGTAGATTTTAATAGGCCTTTTGTGAATTAGTTTTTCCTTGTGTCCCTGCTGGCAGCCATCTTCTAAGTGAGTGCAGACATCTGTGTCTCAGGCTGGTTCATTGTGATGTGGTGGTGGATTTCAGTGTTACCTGTGTGTCAGTACCTCATACAAACAAACCTCAAAAAACTAAACCATATCTTTAACTACAACATCAACTGCTGTAGTCTAAAGGTAAAAATATGACCAAAAACATGACTGAATAAACTCATAACAGCTTGGCTTCATCCTACATGGATAGTTTGTAAAAGTTCAACAACGTGGTTTCAGCTTGTATAATGTGCAATACTTTTTATGACAAATAAGTGTTGCCTAATAGCAAAGTTCTGTAACTAGGACACAGTGCTTGACCTCTTGGCCTTCTTAAGAATATCACACTTCTTGCGATTAGGGCGCCGGCAGCGTTCATCAATACTTGGCACACATTCATAGTGCCACACCTCCTCCATCTTATCCACAGGATACACCGCTTCCACATAGTGACGGATCAATCTGAGGCGCACAGGGTCGAGCTGCTTCTTGTTGCAGGCCCCGGAATGATTGTACTGCAGCCTCAGGTTCTCCTGAGTGAAGAGTTCAGGGAAGAGGCGCACGAGCAGGCGAGCAGCAAAGTTCCCAACAGAGAGACTCTGCTGGACGATTTCCCGCACCTCAATGTCTGAGAGCAGGTAGAGAGAAGGTACGGGGAAGTCCGGTTTAGATACAGTTAGTTCATCGAGGGGGATTTTGCAAAAGTCTTTGCTGCTTTTCTCAGGAGGTAAAGAAGGTATATCTAGATCCTCTCTGATATCTGGGTGGAGCTGGTTAAGCTGGCAAAGAAAGTCCTGCTCTGACTCTTGACCATACACTTTGCGTTGTTGAAGGTAGGATCTCCTCTGCTCTGTGTCACGTCTCCTACACCTCTCATCAAGTTTTCCCACAAATTCTAACATCCACACTCTGTCATTCTTGGCCTGCGGGTAAACTAACTGCACATAATGACGGATCAGGTTTACACGAACAGGATCAAGCTGCTTTTTTCCAAGCGAACCACTACAGTTGTACTGTTTTCTTATGTTCTCATGGGTAAACAGCTCAGGAAACATAAGCACCAGCAGCCGGGAGGCAAAGTTTCCAATAGACAGAGAGCATTCATAGTTTTTCTTCAGCTGCTCCCTGGACAAGAGGTACTCTTGGGGGACGGTAAAGTCTGGTAGAGGAATGTCCAAATTGTCGAAATCCATGGGTGCGAGCAGTGACTTTTTGGATTTGCGACTCGGCCTTTCATAATCTGCCAGCTCTGGTACTTTAATATTAGAAATATCTTCCGAAAGGCTGGTCAGTTCATAGCCCTCATCTTTCATATCATCAGGTTCACTCCCGTTGCCATTACTGTGAGGACCCTCAAGTGCATCCTCCATAAGCTGAATGCAGACCTGGAGCCAGCTGTCCTCAGGCACATCTGGAAAATTTGCCTCCATATACTTTCTTATTATGTCCATCTTATCAGAGTGCAGAATTAGCTGCCCCACTCTGCTGAAATTGTTACAGCCTTCAGGCATTTTCCCCCCTTCAAATACCTCAGGGAAAAGACGATGCATCAGGAAAACAATTAAGTCCTCAGGGGAAGAGAACTCGTCCAGCTCCTCTGAGGTTTGTGTTTTGAAGGAGGGGTCGGAGGCAGCCTGGCTGCCTTGCTGATTATCTTGAGCAAAATGCTCCTCCAGCCCCTGCTCGTTAATGAAATGATAGGTTTGAGGATGCTCAGTTTTTATCCCAGTACCCGTGAGGGTCTGCTTCCTGAGCAGCCGAGCACTCTCAATGTCCCTCTGCATCCAGAAACGATTAAAGAAGTCAGTGATCTGGAGGAGACACTCTTCCTCCCAGATACTGTTGTTCTTGACCGAAGGGTAACAAACCTCAACATAGTTACGAATCAGCTGCAGATGTAAAGACTCAAGTGTTCTCTTGCTCGCCATGCACTCATGAGAGCACTCCTTGGTTTTGAACAGCTCTGGAAAGAGATGTACCAGCAGCCGACAGCCAAGCTCCCCAGAACAGGTCGTCTGCTCCATTAGCTGATTCAATTCATCACTTGTTAGTAGATATTCAGGGGGAGGTTGGAACTCTGTCACCATCTCAGCTGGTTTGACCTGCTTTTTGATCCGCATGACTTCAAGGGTCAATAAGTCAACTTTGCTGTGAAGCTGAGTCATGCTTGAATTGAGGGTATTGAGAATGAAAAACATTTTCTCAATCAGCGGATAAAGGCTAGAGTTTGTTGTTGTTGAAGCTTGGCCTAAACTGTCTATGCTGGGGAGGCTCTCCACTTGGCTGTTTTCCTCTGGAATTTGGAGCTTGGATGAGAAGATGCTGCTGTAGTTGAGCTGATTTCCGGAGCCATGACTGGCCTGCTGCTCCAGACCCGGAGTGTTCCTCTTCTCTGAGATCCTGTGGGAGATGCTGAAGAGAGGTTTTCTGTAGGAAACTCTGGGTGTCTCCTGGACATAGTCCTTCTTCTCTCCAGTTGTGGTGAGGCACAGAGGCTCATGTCTGCTGCTCACATCTATCAAATGCCCCCTCATCTAGACAAAAGACACAACATTCAAAACATGTGTTCTAAAAGAGACACCTTAAATACATTTGTTTTTATGAGTGTGGTTATAGAGGCACTTACACTTAGGGCCTGTCCTCACAGAAAAGGGGATAGATGAACACGCACTTTTTTTTTAATCGTATTGGCGTTTCATCAACATAGAAACATTTTGGGCCCTGAAACGGTATTTGAAAACGGGTCCCAGAATGGGAATATCTCAAAATGTTGTAGTTGTCATCGTCATACTCACATCCTGTCTTCAGTGGCTTAAGACACAGGAATGAAGAAAAAAAAATGTTGACACTATTTATACTTGTATGAACAAAACAGACGAGTAATTGTTCCCCGCACTGTTAGCGGCACTGCACATCCACAGCTTGCTCTAGTCTGTGTGGTCACAGTGTTTCTCTCTCTCTGTGTCTACAGTCAGACTGACTCTCCACACGCAGTAAATACAGCCAGATGAAGCTCACTCGGGTGGCAGAACTTACCATTTCCTTCTCAGAAAGTAGTTAGGTTTATGCCAGAGTGACTTGATTTGTCGCTGGTCACTTTTTAAAAAAAGTTTCTGGGGGTCTGTAAAGTCACTAAATATAGCGACAAAGTCACCAAGTTGGCAACACTGTTGTTTCATCAGTTTGATGTGTGATAACTTTTTATTATCTTTCTTTTATTTCCTTTCTCTCCCCAGGCTTGGTTCATTCTCAGTTGTGAAGATTACATACATTGTATGCGTTACAGCACCAGTTACAGGCCTGTAAGCTGACTGTACTCTCTATGGTCCTTGTGCTGAGAAGCACCACGAGACAGACAGACAGACAGACGCTGAGTAAAAACATGGCTGCCAGCAGAGACGTCAGGAAAAACTGATTTAAGCTCCCTTAATAAAATATTTGCCAGTTTAAGGCTACCCTATCTGAAGTATGGTTAACTGCTAGACAGCCTTTTCTGAATGGACATTGAAGTTTGTTTCGCTTTGTAAAACACTGACACGAACACTAAAGACATAGAGAAAAGTGATTTTACATTGAGGCGTACATGAGTTGTTGATCCACTGCTGCTTCCAATAGAACATTACAATTTGTAATGTTCTCAGTGTTGGTAATCCTGTGTTTTACACAAGTAACGCAAACTTACTAAAACAAGGCAGCAGTAGACCAATGCCGTCAATACTACCAGCAACATAAAAATGCTTATTTGCTCTATGGACTTTGGTGTAGGGGACTGAGCAGTTTGCAAACTTACATTTCCAGTAAGAAAAGGGCAGTTTAACAGTGAGGCTAAAGCTACAAACCTATTAAGAAACTTCAAATGTACACTTTAGCTGAACCATTTGCCAAGTGGCTTAAATGTTGAAGTCCCTGCTGGCTACCATATTATCCAATGAGCATGTGCCTTTCTGACTCCTGCTTCCCAGCAGAGCGAGCACGTACAGTCAGCTCTGTGTAAGACACTGACAATGTGCAAGTACCTTAAACCACCACACATCAAAAAAGGTGAAGTGCCCCTATAAAAAATTATATGAAGATTTTTCCTGGATAAAATGGTTTTAAGTTAGCTTACCTCACCAGAGACTCTGGCTCTCTTGCTGCTGGTGGACTGGTTTGTGTCAGGGTCCATCTCTGCTGAAGTCCGTTTACCAGCCTCCGTGGCCTCGTGAGATCCTGCTCCAAGTCCTTCAGGCTGTTTGCAAACAGCACGGTCCTCCGTCTCCTCCTTAATGTGCCTGACATGCTTGTGCTCTGCAAACAATGAGAAAGGCACATTTTCTGTGTTAAACCATGTCATTTTTTTCATGTGATCAGCCTTTTTCTGTCTTTCCCACTCCAACATTACCATGTTCCTTTTAAAGATGTAGGTAACCCACATTCTGTGTATCAGAAAAAAAGCATGCTAGATAATCAATCTGTACATCTGTTTTGCTGTGTTTATGTAATAAATGCATGTGCTGCTGTTGATAAAAGGATATACAACTTGCCTTTCTCAAGCATTGCTTCATCTGAAACATCCCCATGCTGAGAGAAATTCATAGCCTGGAAAAATAAATCACAAACACGAAAAACGTAACGATATGGTCGCAAATATTTTGACATTTTGTAAACATAACATGATGGTGGACAATTAAACAACACAAACAACAGCTTCTTGGTTGTGTACTTCATAAGTCGACTCATTCTGGCCTCATAACACAGGACATTACAGAACATGAGGACTTGTATATATTTCTATAAAACTATGGATGTTTAATGAAATGAACAGACTAAAATCATTGGTACATTAATCAATAATAAAAGTATAATAAAAATGGGGACGGTTTTGTGTTCCAGCAGCACATTATCAGGCACTTGTTTATCAAAATATATCAAAATATAAAAGAAAAACACAAGACTTTTATTTGCTCATTTTGTGAATACATGAGTGCAATTTTGATCATATACATTTCTTACCACACTGTATTTTAGTAATAATTACACTAATGGGAATTTTCTATATGATTTCTTTACCAGATTTCAATACATCCAAGATACAGTGTTACAATATCATTATTGATAAATATGTTGATCATTTTTCCCAAATTATTAATTTGTTCAGTCCACTGAATATAGGAAGATGATGGAAAACATGTGTTGAAAAGTGTTAGTTTAACAAACCTCTGTCACTCACACGCTAAATTATTTAGATATGTTTGTGTGTCAGCTGTAACAGTCAGCATGTGATCTGCTGCCTCCAGGCCCTTTAACTGGAAACAGTGTGGGCAAACAAAAATACATAGTGAAAAATACAAAAACATATCATAAAGAAATGTAGATATTTGGTTTTATTTTGGAGTTGAAAATTGCTCACTGAGTGCACATTTGCACATCTGTTTTGACAACCAAAGGCATTAAAGTGTTTTACTACAGTATCAACACACTTATGGTGCTTTTCCACTACACAGTGCTAGCACGATTCGGCTCAGCACACCTTGAGTCTACAGTTTTGTTTTTTTTTGTTTTGTTTTGCTTTTTCATTAGGGATAGTACCTGGTACCTGTTCGAAGTAAGCTGAGCCAGTCAACAGACTGCTGGCCACTGACTGATTGGTCAGAGAGTGTTGTTTGTGTCTTGTGCATTTAGTGACAGCACTGCTGAAAGCTGGCGACCGTGAGCCAAATCACAACCTGTTCAGTCATATTTTAGTTCGGTGACATCTCATGCAGGAAGTACTGCACTCACCTTTTAATGAACTGATCCTATTGATTTAGTCCATCGAAAAGAACTGCTTTGCTCGTCGCTAGTTTGTGCGTATCATGACCCTGCCCACATTGAGGAGGTACTACAGTAACGGAAAACAACACGCATTATACCAAACCGAATTGAGCCGTGCTGAGCCGTGCCATGCTAGATTTGTATAGTGGAAAAGCGTCATTAGTGTGTTACTTTGAATACAAAAGTGCAAACTAATACTGTTTAAAAAAAACAAGAGTGACACTGGTTTGGTGTAAATAAAACAACTATAATTAATGCAATTTAAAGTGTTACATCAGTATCAATAATAGTGAAGCACTGGTTACTCTGAGGTGGGGGGGGAAGGGAGGGGGGGGGGGGGGGGTGGGGGGGGGGGGGGGGGGGGGGGGGGGGGGGGGCATCAGATTCCACTTAGGGTCCCATTAAAGCTTGGGCCGGCCCTGAGTGTTGGTGCTAAAACACGTGAAATGTGAACACACGGTCTCAGAAAACACACACACACACACACACACAAGCTGTTTTCCCTCCTCCTCCTCCTCAGCCTTCACTGTTCACCCACTTCCTCATTCTTCCGCCCATGAACCAAAACAACACTAACATTAGTGCGCGTGTCGTTACCTCGTCATAAAGCTCCTCCACTCAGTCACTCACTCACTCAACAGCAAGAGTCCGTTTCTCTCTCAGCCCCGCGACATTGACTGAGAGCCTTAATGACGCGGCAACGTTTGCGTGGACGAGCCACGAGCCCTCCCAACAACCTCCTCTCTTCTCTCACTCTTTTAGTAAATTAACGGTAAAGGCGCGTGACCCGCGGATAGAGCTCACCTTCACGAGTCCACGCGAGCCCTCGGTCGTGTAAACAACATGTCGGACATGTCCGCGGCCCCACGGCGGTGCTTTATTTGAAGGAAAGTATTGTTCTTGTTGTTGACATTGTTCCCCCTCTCTCTCTCTCTCTCTCTCTCTCGCTATGCCTCCGTGCTTTCTCGCGTGACGTGACGGCGCGCGCCCGCTGTGTCACTTCCGCACAGCTGTGGGAGAGAGGGGAAGGAAAACCAAGGCCACAGTGGAGAGTACACGGCCCCACGGGCGAGACAATGAAGTGGCAAAGCTGTCAGCGGCGGCGGCAGCAGCAGCGTTTCACAATAATTGTTGAGTATAATTCAGTATTAATTACACGGTCAGCCGCACGTGGTGACTGTGCTGCAGCAGTAAATCACATTTTCTACTTTAATTGTGGACACTTATATTTAGTTTTCATAGGGCCCTAACATGAATTAGGTTGAGCCAATGCAGCTAAATCATACTAACACACTGTGTGTGTACAATAACCCAATGTGAAGTGAGAGTATCTAGGATACTGTAATTTACTGTAAATATACATACAATAATTTACTGTGAAAATAACATCAGTAACAGAAGCCAGTCATTTACTGTGAATGTTAGTGAATGTAAAATGTTCCCATTATCCATCATCAACAGTATAAAACACCTAGATGTCATATTTAACCAGATAACAGGCCTTTCGTTTCCTTTAAACTTGAACGTAAAATAAGCCGATTTTTTCGTTGCTGATGTTATTGATCAATACATAATGTCACTGTATAAACCATGTGATCTGAGAGGGAACACAACACTTAAGAGTAGGCACCTTTTTCACGCTTTCTTCAGCTGCAAACCCTATGTGTCCACAGAGCAGAAATAGCTCTGCATCATGAACTATGGGGCTCACATTAAATGGGCAATGCTGCCCTCAAGTGGAAAGATGCGTAACTGTATGAGAATCCGCTCATGGGACCAGGGTCAAGGACACTGGGATCAAACCACACTATCTTCTTGTAAATGACCATAATAATGTGTTTAATTTAGTGTTTATGAAGACCTTTTAACCATGCATCCTTTCCTTAGATACCCTCCCTGAAAAAAATACAATAAATAATAATAATTATATTAATAATTACATTTAGCTTTATTACAGATTGGGATGCTGTTTGTATTAGTGCTACTATACATAAAAAACATTATTCTTCTATCTATAGTTATCAGTGTCAAACATTCCTGTTACAATTACTGTTACTGTTACTTTTTTATCTCCATGTTTGTTCAATATTTGTGTATTTAGTTTTGTATCTTTTTGACTGGTGAGAGAAACCTCTAGTGTAATCTTTACTGTACCTGTGTTGAATAATAACAATGACATTTGATTATGATTTTTTTTAATGCATTTGGTATTGTGTACTGCCTTGATCGCTCACTCACTCATCTTCTACCACTTAATCCTCCACATGAGGGTCACGGGTGTCTAATCCCAGCGGACACCCTGGACAGGTCACCAGTCCATCACAGGGCCACATAGAGACAAACAACCATCTATGGGTAATTTAGTGTCCAATTGGCCTAAACCCCCCGAAATCTGCATGTTTGTGGACTGTGGAAGGAAACTGGAGAACCAGGACAAAACCCACACACGGGGAGAACATGCAAACTCCCGCATTGATTGCTTTCTGCAAAAAACAGAGAAAACCATACAAAGCATTTTCATGTGACAAAGATCAGTACAACCACAAGAACAGAACTTGACAACTTGGAGCCTTAATTTGAAAGGGTGTTTTCCTGTATTTATTACCTCTTTAGGACCCTTGTAGGTAGTCCTCATGGAGACCAAAATGTGGTCCTAATGAGGCAGAACCTCATTTCTGAGGAACTGGTTAAGTTTAAGACTAAAATTTGAATTATGGTTAGGTTAAGGTTAGGTTAGACATTAAAGATAATCAAATTTCCTTCCCGTATCTAAACATCCCTAAAGTGTCACAATAAACACTTCTGAGAAAGAAGGGCTTCTCTGTTTACCTGAGCTCGAGCAAGCGGTTTTGAAAAGTCGGGTTTAGTTACATAACTAGCACATTTGCTGTACATTGAACTTTCCCCCAACAGCTACTCTCGGTCGTGAACATTCAACCTGAAGAGGAAGAAGCACTGCGCGGCAGTTAGTCCGCTCGTAGCTGGCCAGTCACAAGCGAGTGGGAATACCTGTTCAGAGGCTGACAGAGAGCAGCAATAATCTGGCTTAATCTGAAGAGACTATGACGTTTTTGACCATAAATATTATTTAATTTATCTAAGTAGACATTCTATGCGACCTTTCACTGGTCATGGTTATGTTTAGGAATATGGTTTTGGTTAGGCTGACCAAATATTTACAAGTCGATGCAGTGCCTTTACAAGAGAAGCTGTGCATGTAATAGTGTGCATTTTTACTGTTTACACATGCGAAAATGTGCAGCAGTATATATGCATAAAGATGACCAAAGATAGCGTATCAAAACATTAACTCATGTCCTGCTGTGTGTGTGTGTGTGTGTGTGTGTATATACATATGAGCAATTCAGAGTTATGAGAACATCATTAAACACAGCCGGTCACTTAAAAGTATAGTGCAGAGCCTTTAAATACAAGCAAGTGCCTCCTGCATTGACACCACAGTTCACAGATGAGTTCACACAGTGCTGATGAAGCCTCACAGCTCCACACCACTCTCTCTCTCTCTCTCTCTCTCTCTCTCTCTCTCTCTGTGTTTCTCACTATAGCAGTGTTCACATCTCATGCCGCATTCCATGCACACCTTCAGCTGGTAGAGCGAGATCACCAGAGCCGGCCCAACACATTACTGAACGAAACAGCTGCATGGGGCCCTTGATAGTTTGTGGTGAGAAAAAAAAAAGAGTTTTTATTATATTAAAGGCCACCTTTACACCTGGCATTTGAATGCATTTCCTGTGATCACAGCTAAACTACCATGTGGGATTAACATGCGGCTCCAGCGTCCACATCAAGATCCGATTGCTAGCCAATCCCTCCCTTACGTCACCTCTCCCTGATCACCTCCTGGAGTGGTTTGGCAGATCGGAGAACAGGCCGTCCTCGGGGCGTTTCAGGTGTATTGGACACATTCTCGGGCCAGAGGTGACTGTAAACAGGTTGGAGTATGACTGAAAGCACAGAGAAAAGTTTCAGAAGGGATCTCGTCCACCCCTGCTCTGCTGCTGTATACACACAAGAGTTACCTCAATCAGGTCTGATAGTTTTGCCTGTCAGAGCAAATTTTTAAAGGACGCAGCATAGGAAAAATAATGTTACGCCATTTTCATAAAGAGCCAAAAGAGGCAGAATAATAAAACAATCACCACCAGCGCTGAATCTTTAAGCAGGTAAAACTGATCGACAGAGGTTTTAGTCGGAGGTAAACAGAAAACACAGGATAATCCAGTTTTTGGGGTTTCTTTTTTGTCCGCTGGCACAAATATTGCAGTACAGAAGTGACACAAGAAGACACAGTGTGGCTGGTGTGGCTCTCATTACTGGACTAATGAGCTGTCGCCATGGCAGTCTGATCTGTCAGCCAACGAAGCGAGCATGATCCTGTACAGGGGCTCAGGGTCAGCCAGGTAGGGATTATTATGACGAGGGGCCGGCGTGTGGTACTTAACACTATGACGAGCTCGTTAAAGTGTCATTTTTGGCCAATATGCTCGTCTGTGTCATGGGAGCCAACCAGCCATACTGTTCCCATCTCCGGAGAATGACTTTCATCCATCACCATCAGCTATAAGATGATATTAGCAGGTGTTTACTGGGTGGACCTTTGAAAGGAAGACAAATGGAGATTCTAAAATCACTCCACACTCAGTTTGTAGCGCCATTTACATACAGGCTTATTTGTAATGGGGTCATTGGGGCCACGTTTGCCCTGAGAGAAGAGGCAGTGAAGCACCATGAAACATCAGCACATCACAGGATTTGAAACTAAAGGAAAATAAAGGAGATCTGCATTGAACTACATTACAACTACATTCTTAACAGCCACTCAAAACAAAAACGAATTATATGTTGTATTTAGCAACACTTGTGTCAGTAAACAGTATAAATACTTTTTTCTCACTTACTTAATTCTTAAATAATGTCCCAATGCTTCACGGACCTGAGCGAAATCATGAGCTCATGTTTTAGATCAACAGATTTTCAACATTTGTTTATCATGTCCAGGGCCGGCCCAAGCCTTTATGGGGCCCTAAGCAGAGTTTGATTTGTTCCCCTCCCCACCACCACCACCACCTCAGAGTAGCCTGTGCTTGATTATTATTGAAACACATTTAAACTGCATTAATTATAGCACATCTTATGGGTTATTTACACCAAACCAGTGTCAATTAACGTGCATTATTTTGCACTTTCATGTTCATATTTCATATTAAATGAAACACTACTGCAAGAGTGTTTGTCGCACCAATCATGGTGATATTGAACTTGAATCAAACAAATAAAATCAGTTGAATGATTTTGGTTCTCAAACCACTTACTCAGTTTCCTGATTTCTGTTGATATGCACATCCAAGAAAATGAGACAACGGGTTGTTTGGTCTTTTTCTGTTTTCAATGATTGTTGTTTTTCTGTTTTTCATTTCCCTATTTCTAAATGGTAACTGGAAAACGGCTCATTTTCTGATTTTGGCTTTCGTTTCTCAAAACAAGAATCCGCTGGCCGTCAGGTACGCGGACTGCTCTGATAGTATTGCTTGACAGAGCCAGTTTTCAGATAAAAGACACAGCATACACATAACGTTACAGACCAAACATCATCAACAACAAAAACTACCAAAAGTTACGCACCGCAGCTTTAAGGTCATTCTGTAACAATATGACAGGTATAATATAAGACAGGTCCAAGCACAAAACTATCTTTTGTTTATATGGAGGATTCATCATTTACTGGAACATTATTTCAATTTAAAGCATTTGATTAAAAATAAAGGATTTTGTTTGCATTATTCTCAAGTTACAAGACAACTGTGTATTTTCTGTCAAACAGGGTGACAGCTGCTGTCTCACTAGCTTTCACTGTGGTGTTAGTAAATGTGAGCTTGTGAGTAATGGAATCTGTTGGATGGTGCTGGCTGACTCTGTCCACCAGACCCTGCTGTAATTACAACACTCATCATCTGGTCTGGCCTGGCCTGGCCTGGCCTGGCCTGGACACACTAAGGCTGCTGTTACCTGCACCATATTTTACATCAACTCTCCAGACTTCCAAACAGAAAAATATAAGCGTACACAAAGTCGGATGCAAATAAAAGTGTTAAATCTCATGCCCTCATCAATCGGCTTGTTATTTGCTTGAGATCCCAAAATGATTAATGCTGCTGTTGTAATGCTGTCAAGGAAGAAATCAAAAAGGCTGCAATTTGTCCACCATTAAACATTTCGCTTCACCACTAAAAGAACTGTGTTTTCGTCTTGGAGATAAAAAAAAATCATCCTATTAAACTAACGAAATTATTAGTCCCCCATGAAAATGTCATTGTTTTGTAAGTATCTCCCACTTTCTGTTAAACAGAGCAAGAATTTTTAAGACAGCTTTTTCAAACATCTTAGTTTTATTTTGGGTGCTTCCATTATTTGACTTTGCACACAGAAATTACATTTTTCCTTAAAAACCCGGGTCAAAATTATTAGCCCCCTTGATGCTAATAGTCAACTGTGTATCCTTTTGCTGGATAACAGCCTGCAGTGGTTTGTTGTAGTTTTCAACAAGTCTTGTCTCCTGAGGAATCCCAGCCCATTCCTTTTTGGCAAATCTTTCAAGCTCTTCCAGATTTGATGGCCTTCTGTCATGGACCTTCATCTTCAGTTCACCCTAAGGTTTTTAGTGGGATTTAAGTCAGGACTTTGTGCAGGCCAGTTTGTAACATACACGTTGGTCTTCTGGAGGTAGACATAATCTTTCTCCAGGTTGTCCTTAGCATACACCATTCTAGCTTGAAGGTGTCTCTTCTGCAGAAGTGGAGTTCTTGGTCTGCAACCCCACAGTCCATTTCTGTGCAGAGCTCTAGTGATTGTCTTCTTTGAGACTACAGTTCCTGACTTGGCCCTGACTAGTGTCGTCTGGGGTCTTTAGTTCTGTATTTTGTGGCTCTCTTTGAATTTCTTGATGATGCTTCTAACTCCAGTTCTTTTTTTTTATACACTTCTGCTTCTTAAGTCTAAACTGATTTCATTTGTTTTTGACATGATGCTTTCTCAAGTGACAGCTCAAACCTTTACTGACGATTTTAGCATTACACGGTTAAACACATCATTGCACAACAGTGGTTTGTGCTATGGTTCAATAAAAAAAAGTCAGTTGTTAAGGTACATACATTTGACCCTGGCAGTTTTTGGTTTTTGTGGAATCATTTAATGTCTGTGCGCAAAGTCTAATATAGGAAGCATCCAGAATTAAACTAAGATATTTGAAAAAGCTGCGTTAAAAATTCTTTGCTCTGTTTAACAGCACGTAGGAGATACTTATAAAACAATGACATTTTCATAGTGGGGCTAATTATTTTGTCTTCATCTGTAAATTTTCTGCTTACTGATTTCCACTGGGAGCATCTGAGCAAACTTTCATCGCTTAGAGACACTTGGAGTATAATATTTGTTAAAAAAAAAAAAAAGTTTTGTTCAGTAACTATATTTGTCATTCTGGCAGTGCCTTGGTCTCCTTTTTTGTGGGTCCTTTTAACTTTCCGTGCAACTATCCTCATGTCTCCTCACAGCGAGGATAAATATTTCATGAAGCGCCCGAGGCTCTCCCTGGCACATGCTGTACCTCTCTGTTTCCAGGAGGACTGAGCAGCGGCAACTAAACAGCAGAGAAAGTGGACAACTCACAACACGCCATCATCCGATGCCAGCTGCTCGTTCAAAAAGTCTATCCGCACACGTAAACTCCACTCCCATCTAGAGGTTGCAAATTTCCAGGAATTTAAAAATTGGACTTTCAATGGGAATTTATGGGAATAAACTGGACATGTTCAGTATTGCAGGTTGGGAATTTAAATATAGTTGGTAAATAATATATCATAATCTTGGCTAAAACTACCACATTCGATGCACATACAGTTGAATATTAATGCCATTCCTCAACCACAGGCATATTGCACACTACATACTGCAGGGCTATTGAGGCCACACCGCCTACATGTATGTGCATTCCATGCATCTATTATAAGAATCGAGCAACCCCCCAACAACCCCCCCACCCACTCAAGCAGCCCAAAAAGCAATTTTCCCATAGACCACAATAGTAAAACTGTTCAGAGTACACCTCGAGGACATAGGCATTTATAGACCTTTATATTCTGTATTTCTATTTTTGTTAATTGTATCACTTTGCATGCATGCCTGCTTATGATAAAACAAAAGGTTTATATTTGTATATGACACTTTCTTTAAATTAAAATTAAGGAGTTATTTCTTATTAATTTCCATAAATGCCCATGGAAAGTTTCCTATTTGCAATATTTAAAAAAAAACTCCCAAGCCAAAGTTCTCATGGAAAGTTTCTGGAAGTTTACTGGGTGAACTGATGAACTCGAAGGCTGTCACTGCCAGAGGAACTACTTCACATAACTCTTTTGGTGATAGCATTATAGACTTTATCTCTCTTTCCAAGTCAAAATTTGAACAATAATTGCTTATGTGGAATTGCAACTTGTAGCGCCACCTTGTGCTAATCCAAGGCCCTGTGTGGTACCAACATGAGTTACACTGAACCCTCTTTGTGTGCTGTGTCCTTCAGGTGTGGCCATAATGTGACAGACAGCTGCCAGCGGTGGCCTGGTTTCACACCTTGGCTGTCCCCCCCCTTCACAGACAGCAGCCTGGGAAACCACAGGCCACCAGGCTGGCGCCAGTCTGTACGACTTAGAGCAGGGCAGGCGGCCCAATCAATACCTCTGCATTTCCTGTCCATTTGCTCAGGTCTCTTCATTAATAATTACTGCCTGGCGGAGCTTCAATGTGCTGGCAGTCCGGGCCAAGGGGAGAGGCTGTGTGACCTTTCCCCGCCCCTGGGTCGACTTGGATCACATACACAGACATGGGGACAGACATAAGAAGACAAACATGGATGACATTCCTCCCAGATTCCTCCCAGAAGCATGCCAAACTCCATTTGAAACATTTTGGTGCAGCAGTCCTTATCTACAGAGGTACATACCTGGCACAACATGACTTTGAGACCGTTTGAGACCTAGTTTTTAAAATAAACATCCAACAGCTTTGATTTCAACATCACTTCAGATGTGCAGCAGTTGAGTTGTAATCAGAGCTGACCCAAGCCTTTATGGGGCCCTATGCTGAATTTGATTTGGGCCCCCCCCCTCACACCACCTCAGAGTAGCCGGTGCTTGACTATTATTGATATAAATATAAGACTATAAATTGCTTTAATTATAGTTGTGTTATTTATACCAAGCCAATGTCACTCCTGTCTAACCTTAGAGGGCAGGAAAATCACAAAAGTGGACTTTCATATTCAAAATGAAGCACTAGAATTAAACAAGTAAACCATGAGCATGTCAATAAAATAATAAAACCAAATAACTTCAGATAAACATTATTTAAATATATAACTATTCTAAAGATATCTAGATTTCATTAATATGCTAAATTGTTTTTTCCTCCAAACACTACTGGGGGCCCCCTGGTGATCTGGGGTCCAAAGCAGCCACTTAGTTTGCTAATGCCTTGGGCCGGCTCTGGTTGTAAGCAAGGTGAGGTGATTCTAAACTAAATAAAAACAAATTAATGTTAGAACCAGAGCTGCTAAGTGCATAATTTGGTGTCCATGGTACATTTTCCAGATGACAATAACAATCCTTCAAAACATCTTAAATTATGTTCTTCCTAGTATGTGCCTTTGCTGATAAGCAAGGCAGCAATTAACTGCCAGGTTTGTAAACCGCGGCTTGGCGTGACATTTTCTCCATGCAGGAGAGGAAAGGGACACATCAGAGAAAACAGAATGCAAAATGTGATGCTAATGTCGTGTGTTTTTATTTCTTTTTTTTTACAGTTACGACCATTATGTCTTTCATGGCCAGAGCAGGACAGTTTGTCCAGACATGAGCCAAGACTTGGCTCAAACCAAGTTCACATGTCTCTGAAGTGTCGCCCTGTTGCATCTGCAGACAGACACCTTGTTTTAAAACTGCAGTCTCTGTGTGTCCAGGTCAAAATTTGGTGATGGCGGAGGCGATGTTCTCCAAGGCAGATCGAGCCTCGGATGAGGGGAAAGCCTGGATGGCCTCCAGAGCCTTGTTGCCATGGTAACAGCACAAGTCGACCGCTGAGCTCATGCCTTTCTCCGACCTAACTGCTGCCAAAAGCTGTCGGGGGATGAAAACACACACATTAGTTTATGTCTGTGTCACTGCTGTTACTACTACAGCACAACAAGAGCCAGGGAAAGTTAGCTCGCTCGTTGAGTGGACAAAACATGTCTGTTAATAAGAGGAAAAAAACACTGTGGAACACAAGCGTGTGCATTAGTGCACTGCTCCTGGTGCCACGGGAGGCAGCTTACCGTATTTAACTGCAGGGGAGAAAAGTAAGTCTGAGTTAATGTAAGGTTTGTTAAAAACAATGCCACTTTCACTGGTAACAATAATAAAACCATAAAATATGATTTATATGGTTTCCATTATTATATAACAGGGCTATTCAATTACAAACTCAGTTGGGCCAGACATTTTCCACAGCCAGTAAGCAGCAGGTGATGATAAATTAAAAACCTGCACATATTCAAAAAGTGCATAAAAATAATAAAAGAACTATACCTGAACAGAATCTGGGGTACTAGCAATAATGTTTTTCACTTTTACATACAGTAAATAATTTGGTCATTTTGGTTTGTCCTTGTGGTTTGCACATCTCAAATTGCATGTAAGCGCACAGTGATAGCTGGCTGGCACAAGCGTTTTGTCAGGGTCCGGTTTTTTCCCTGCTTCCTGTCTCTTATTTTGTGATGTCTTTTATTTCCTGCGCAACCCTGTCTTTGCTTTTCGATTTCAGGAGGCTTGACCAGGCTGCTGGGTGGAGTCCCTCCCCACACACCTGCTGCACATTTCCTTGATTTCCCCCCGGCCTTTATCAGCTGGTTCCTCCTTGCAGCAGGTGTCAGCGCGTCTCTCATGCAACCCGGTACTCACCAGTACAAGTCGCTACTCTGCTCTGCCTACTTCCATGCGTTTTTACTCTCGTTTTCTAATTCATGATTTTTCCCCTTTTTTCCTAGTTACCCCGGGAGATGCTCGCCCAGCCAGCCTGTCAGTCTCCTCGCTTTTTGTTCCTCCTTAGTTGGCTCGACCTTTTTCTGTTTGTTGCACTTTTTTTGTAAATAAATCCCTCGCACCTTGTCGTTTGCAACCTGGCTTCCGTTTACCGTTTGTTCCATACATGCCCAGTGTTAAAACCTTACACGTTTGTCTTTAAAATGAATGAATGAATAAATGGGTTTGTCATATTTAACCCAGGTGCAGCTTAAAGTGCATAAAATCAAAAAGGTGCAGAATATCAGCAACATCATTGGTTTCCCTTTGAAATAGGATAAATATTTGTCACATGTGAGCCACCAACATGTAAAAGTGCATTCAACAGAATAAAAAAGAGCTCTGTCAATACTATCTAACCTATCAGGCTACGCAGAGGGCTGCATTCATGATCAACGCTACTGTAGGAACTGATGTAGGAATCTTTGAGGGGCAGTGAAACACGTTTGTCTAGTTTTTTCCTCAGTGTTTCTGGTTGGACCACTCAGGTTATTGTTGGGCTGCATGTGGTCCACGGCCACCATATGACCAGGCTGGTTATATAAAATCTTGTTTGAACTAGGTTCCCACACCCTTGTTGACATCAATTTCAAGGACTTTCCAAGGTCTTTCCAGGACCAATCCCCTCAAATTTAAGACCGAATGTGCAGACACAGCTTAAGCTGGGAGGGCAACTTGTAAGAGCCGCTTCGCCAATGAATGGCGTACACTTTCATTGGTTTGCAGCACACACTACATCTGGACAAGTGATTGTCCTTCGGGTTCTTGGACAAGTCAGCCTTTGTCATTTTCTTTGGTGAGCCAGAGAACCTGGACTTTGCATTTCCCAGGCATCACATCATTTGCTCTCTCTTGCTTGATGTTACTTGCCCATTGTTCAAATAAGCTCCAACCTCCAGATGAAGTTTTAAAGAGAGTTATTTTGACTCAATGAGCCTCAGTGCTGTTGTGCAGGAACATCTTTCTGCTGGGGGCATTTTACCTGAAACATTCTGGGGCTAGGAAGCCCTCTAGGATTTTCACTTTTTTTTTTTTTTTTTTTTACAAATACAAGAATAAAAATAAAAAGCTGTGGATGCTGACCTTCACATCACCCTGGCTACTTCTCTCCTTATTTCATCTTAATATCCCAATATTTATGTCATTTACATATTCTGTACCTTTTTTCCATCTGTCTGCTTCTTCTGTCCTTTCAGCCTCACATTTGTCTTCTGACCTCATCAATATTCTGGCGCTGCACTCAGACTATGACACATTTCACTTTAAAATACAAATGTTAAATAAATGTAAAATCATATGTGTGGGGGGGGAAAAGCATTTGCTGCATAAAATAAACCCTGGTTTTCCCTTTCATTGGGTTTAATTATGTTTTCGTAACTGTAGGGTCTAACTTTTTAATATGAAAAACATCAGGTGTGGTCACACAAGGCTCCACATGACTGTGTTTCTCTTGGATTGCCTGGCAGCATTCACATGCAACACTGTGTTTGTAAAGTGCCTAACCTGCAAACAGGTTAAGGTTTGAGTAGAAAACACAGACTCCCATTACAGAAGTGAATTCTACTGGTAAAAAACCCCCACAATATTTCAGTAGTTTGACAGGATAAATGCTTCCTGTCCCCGTCTGCCCCTGTGCTGCAGCTGTATACACACAAATGCTCCCTCAGTCAGGTCTGATAGTGCTGCTCCTGTGGGTCAAAACACGGAGGGCTACCACTGAATTTTTCAGCCCATAATTCCCAACAAAGACAATGCAGTGCACAAACAAAATCGTCGCCTCGTCTATCCTTCCCTTCAAACTTCTCTACACGTCCTCTTTTCAGCAGGTCTGCTGAAGGAGATTCTCTCACAATGCCACTGTCTCAGAGCCTCAGTGTCTCCTCCACAAATAGGCCTTGGTAACTAATCCTTCCTGCTCTGGTTTCAGACGGGTCCAGATAACCCCCCCAAACACCATCAGACCCCTCCTCTGAGCTCCATTCTCTCCTCGCACCCCTGTCTGTCCCCTCCTTCCCTCACATGTTGACTTTGGAAAGCGCGTTTCTCAACTTTAATGCGAGTTACAGTGAAAAGACGCTATGTTCCTGTGTGCCAATGAGTAAACAGATGACAACGACAAAGAAAAAAAAACTAACAAACTTGGATGATCATTAGTTGAAAGTGTGAATGAAGGCTCCTGTGAGAGGAATAGGAGCAAAAGAGTTGTGAAACACTGTAGATTTAAAGCTGCAGTAGGCAGGATCACTGGAAAAACAACTGATTGTTGCGTGTTTCGGGTTTGCGGCTCTCTGTGCTACGCTTCTCATATCAGATGAGCATGGACAGACAGACGGCCGATGACCTGAGGCAGTAGCTCCATCTCTAAAACTTTCTGCTGATACTGGCAAATTAATATTGAGTTTACTGTCTGACTCTCTTTTAAAATCTTTCCTTTTTATACATTTCTTGGCAGTGTAGGCAGCTGCAGCCTCTGCTTCTATGCAGAGTAGATGTAGTGGAACAGCCAATAGGAGGAGAGCCTGCCCCCTGTCTGAACTGAGTAGAGCATGGACACCTGACCCATGGATTTGAACAGACACTTCCAACTGACCTGTGACTGGTCAAAGCCTCCCTTGATGATTTATTAGTAAGACTGTAAACAAATCACAGAAGAAGTCAGGAGTGTCTTCCCCTCCCTTGATTTATATTTTGCTGAAAGGGTGTAATTATTAATCAATAGCAACACCAAAAATATTGCCTAATGTACCTTTTAAAGGTTCATTGCTCACTGGAGTAGATTTAATTTGAGAAATATATAAACCAGTGTTCTTACCTTTGAGTAATCCAGTTGGTTTCGCAGAGTTTTAGCCTTGTTAAGACAAAAAGACAGTGATCATTAGCTACTTAAACAAGGTTGACTCACAACGTCTATAAAACATTGTAGAAGAAATTTGAGAAATTATAACACCTTTGAGGTAAAAAACTTAAAAACATAATCTTCGACTGACAAAAGAAGCCAGATTGTCCAGAATCTTCATGTGGAAAGTCCTTTTGTGTTTAGACAAAAATCCTCTCCAGCTTCATACTGCAGATCCTCTGATATTTACAACATGTAATTACATGGCCATGAGCCGCATCTGCTCGACCACCATCTCGTGCAACTGTAACTGTCAAACCTCCAAAGTTTGAAAACAGATGCATGAAAGATGTCAGTTTTCATTAGAGGCAAAATAAATTTAGTAAAACACTTCCAGAAAACATCCAGAACATATGGTTACTCTATTACCTAGTTTTTCCGGAGTCACTGGAACATAACCCCACCTGTTATATTATTACACGTGCTGTAACTCAGAGGTCTGTTTCCAGCATATGGTAATACTTCCTAAATAACAATGTGGAAAATTCAATTAAGAGATGTATTTAAAAAGGATTCAAAGTATACTTGTTCTACCTCACCCACAAGCCAACTCGGGTCAGAAATTAGCAGGAGCTCAAGCCAAAATGCTCTTGAAATTCACAGTTATCCTTGAAATACACTAAATGATGGCATTTAATATCCCTGTCAAATAAATAATAATGTTTATTGATTGTTATTAACACCTCTGTTCAGTTTATGAACAGGGACCTAAATAAAGCCAGCTGTTCCAGCTGCTGCAACAGTGCCATGGACCCTCTTCCACAGACCAGGGCATGATATGGCCCCCGGGCCACATGTGGCCCTTTCAAGCTCCCTGACTGGCCCGCGTGTGGTTAATTAGAAATTTGAAAATAAACGTAAATAACAG
This sequence comes from Brachirus orientalis, assembly GCA_016785285.1. Classification (NCBI taxonomy): domain Eukaryota; kingdom Metazoa; phylum Chordata; class Actinopteri; order Pleuronectiformes; family Soleidae; genus Brachirus; species Brachirus orientalis. The sequence continues at coordinate 4,029,103 of JAFBJR010000050.1, read as the reverse complement.
GCTCTGGAGTGCGACATGCACGACATGCATTGTTTCCAGAGTTTCCCACACAATGATCGATGCATGGCGACAGAATAAACATTGACCACGCGGGTGGGATGGGGGGTGTTGGTGGTGTCAGACAATATACTCATTACACTACACCACAGTATAGTATAGTTGTATTCATTATATAGTATAGTAGTTTCATATTTTCTATAGTTATTTAGTAATAATTGAATTATCTGCCTTGACATTAATTTAGTACAGTTTACTGCTTTTTATTAAGAGATAAAATGAATATAGAGCAGAACTTAGTTCAGCCCATTGGTCCGGCCCTCAACAATATTTTATGTTTTTCATCTGGCCCCTTGGGGAAAATAATTGCCCACCCCTGCTCTTTCTTGTACCTGCTGCAGCTGCTGATTCCACCTCTCCTGACCAATGATCTGACGGTGGAAAACAACCGGTGCGGCACTCAGACTGAATGACACAGGCTCTCCCACACTGCTCTTCAAAAACGGCTGGAGGTCAGAGTTCAGCTACAGAGGAGAGGGACAGAGAGAGAGAGATCATTTCAATTCAATGCTGGGAGATTCGACTTTCTGAAGTCACCAAATAAAGTCAGTGGTTAAAGTTGAGGGAGCCCATGTTGTGTCGACCTGCAGCCTGAGTGAGCTTGTTAATAAGCAGCTTGATTGTCTGCTGAAAGACACCTCTAGCCTGATGCTTGTCCTTCAGAGACCTCATTTCCGCTTCCTCCCATGCTGAGATTCCCTGTAGCCAGTGAGGCCTGCAGACAGACAGCGACAGGGAGCCGCAGCAGGAGAGGACACACTAATGCTGCACTTCAAGTGCATCATTATCAATGCCTGGCACCACTTAGACACTCCTGAAAACCAGTGAACCTTGAAAAAGACTTAACATTATGCATTATATGCATTCACATTAAACACTAATGGCATTTTAGAAAATCTACCTTCCTCCTGATTCCATGGTTTTACAGAATGTGTTTGTCTCTAATGAGAAAATAATAAGACACTTAAACTTTAATGTACTGGCAAGACAGATTTACAAAAGTACTTCGCCGACAAGAGAATGATTAAATAAAATAAAAAAGTGTCAGGATTCCTGGTTAAAATGTTTAAGAGCCATTTTACCTCAACATTACTTCAAGTCTTAAATCCACTGTTATGTATGCAATCAAAACACATATTGATGTTATAAACCAAAATAAGACAAATTATCCATAAAAGCATAAGACATTCAGACACTGATGTTTGCTGTGGCTCAGTGGGACATGTATTCATTTACTTGGATTGAACTTTTCAGCAACAGGAACAAGCACAGTGGTCAGAGGAAACTAAGTCCATAAATAGTAAATATTTTTTTTGTGCAAGGTAAAAGATTGATTACCAAAAGACTCTCAGCTTTCAGGCTTACTATTAACTGACTAGTAGAATCCAGAAATCTCTTAACAACAGAGTTTCAAAGTTTGTTAGATAATTAATTAGAGTGTGCAAGCCTCTAGTTTCCTGGAGTGTTATACACTACTATATCTCGCAAGGTCAAAAATTGTTTTGGAAAAATCCTGAGCTGTATGTAGATCACCACAAAAATGTCATATTTTTTTCCATTAAGTCATAAACTCCAACCAAGGGAATGTCATTAAAATATGTCCTTTGTCAAATTCAGATTAAGGAAACCGAAAACAGAATGTAGCTCTTTTACGACCCCTTCAATCATAGTAAGAAGCTTATTGAAAGAAATGGTTTTATTGTTTTGAAATTCCACTGATTATCTCAGTTGTAGCAACTGACCCTCATTGATCGGTCCTTCAAAAACCAGGTGTTTGGTGGTCGGGACACTCGGGTCAGACTCACCTTGTGCCCGAGTGATAAGTGCTTGCCGTACTTGTAGGCCAGTCTTTGGGACTCCTTGTCGTGTTTGGCGAGCTCCATCGCAGCTTGACAGCTCTTGGCTAGCAACGATCCGTGGGACAGGAACATCTGCTCCTCCCAGGTTGCCACGTCGATGCCGTCGGTGAGGCTACTCTCCTGGAGAGCAAAAGAGGAACAGAGACACCGCCGGCCTGAGCCTTCACTGCTGTGGCTTCAAACTCCCTGCAGAGCAACCTGCAGCCTCTAAATCAAAACAAGATCCTCCTCCTCTGTACTTTTATTTTTCAGTATGTAACTGGATGTGCAGCGGAGAGTAACAGCAATTTAACACAGTATTTCCTGCAAGCTCCAGTTATTTGGAACAGAGTGATGCTGGCAGAGCAGTGCAATGCACAGTTTTTTTTAAATGTTTTTTTAAGTTATAAAACATTAATTTATTAGACACCACAGGAATTATAAAAATAGACAGGGCATCTCTGGACTAAACTCACTACTGTGAGATGTTAACAGATGAGTCATGAAACATGACGTCCGACACAAGAATCAAACCAAACAATGCCCAACTGTAGATCAGTAATAAAGACTTAAAAAAAGACTGTAAACATGTGTTAATCTCCAAAATTTAGCAAAGAAAATTTCTAAAATCTCAACATTAAACAGAGGAGTCTGTGCTGCGTCAAACAGAGTCTGTGCTCTGGTCATGCAGGAAGTACTTTCAGTACAATACAGATTCAGTACACTGAAAAAGAACTGCTTTACTCGTGACTAGTTTGTGTTGTGTACAAAACAATGTCACTGCAGTTTTGTGCAGCTGTGCTATGATGACCCCGTCCATATCGAGGAGGTACTACAGTAATGGAAAACGACGTGCCTGATACCAAACTGAGTACAGAAAAGCCGTGCCTTGCCGTGCCGTTCTGGAACTGTGTAGTGGGAAAAGTGCCAAAAGTATCAGTACACCATACAACCACACTTACCTGGAACTATAACTTTTAGAGGTTCATTTATCCCAAATTAACTTTTAGCTTTTATATCCAGTATATGCAGACACTAGTTTAATGCAAACATTACTATTAACACAAGGAAAGTGGGTTAGTTGGGGACTGTTTTAAGAGGCATAATCTACAACACTGAGTTAGTACTGAGTCCAAATAAGGACAGTCTAAGATAAGGGTGATGAATGATCTAGGTTGGTACTAGGGGTTGACCGATATAGGTTTCTATATGGCTGATGCCAAGTTTTAGACACGGGGCGGCCAATGGCTGATAACTGAAGCCGATTTTGGCCCGTATATTGTAATTAGCCAATTTTCTTTCTTTCTCTATCTGATGAAACATAACAGTTTATAATAATGATAACAAATAAATGCTCACTTACTGAACAACACCATTAGTCTTTCTCTCTTATCTACATTTTACTTTAGCACAGCGGCGTAATTATGTACAGTATTTTCAACAAAAATAAATATCAGATATTACAAATCTGCCAGTGCCTATTATTAAAAAATGGTAATCATCTCTCTACCTCTGGTTAATATCAGAGTCAAGTGTCTTGACTGTATTAGAGCAGAGCCCGTTAGGAGCCTCCCATCCCTGCAGCAGCTGTTGACACTGACACGGTCCACACTTGTGTGCTATGACTATGGCAAAAGGTCCCACTAAAGACCTTACGTCCCACTTTTTATGCCTCTTTGGTTTACTATCGCTTGTATTAATTTTGGACTTTTTGGCTGTAAATTTTAAACAGGTACCTTTCAAAGGAGACCTGGGTTATGACTGTAATAAAAACGGCCGAAGAACAGTCACCTTTTTATTTTGCGTACATTATTTTTGGGCCCATGCATAAAAATGGGGGTGTCTGGTAACAGGTTAATAGATTCTGTGGGACAACGAAGTTCTTTGGTACAGAGTGATGAGCTACAACAGGCTTTGGATACAAAGACACTTTTATTAGGTTTAGTCCCATTAAAAAGTTCATGAATTTCAATATTTTTCAATTTATCTTGTAAATCTGTTTAAAGTACGCTCATCAATATAAAAAAGCACTCTGAACTGACATTATATATATATATTTAATGTCCAGCTAATTATTATATTTTTATTTACTCCAAAGAGTTTACTTTTATTGGAAATGGTGTCTCATACCTAATCTCGAGTGTACTGCAAAACACCAAAGTAGAGCAGATACTTTACCTCAGTATTACTGGAACCTTCATAGTAGATTCCTTGGACTAAATCACCGATGGCACTTGAGATCAGCTCAACAACCTGTTCAATAACAGATGGGGGGGGGGGGGGGGGGGGGGGGGGGGGGGGTGGCATTAGACATTTAGGCCAAAATTTACATCAAGAAACTCATTACATTAAAGCTCCAGTGTGTAACTTTTGTCACCAAAACACTGCTGGAGTCTCTACCCTCCATGACTTACCCCACACCTCTTGGTCAACACTTGCTTCAGTATCTCACAACCACACACATGTTTCACAGAACCAGGGGTAATTCCTTAACCTAAAGTTTGCTGCTGTCTCACTTTACTAGCTTAGCTCTAATGTTCCCACCTTCTCTCTTCTTTGCCAGTTGTGATGTATAATGCATCGCTGTGTCTCCACAGACACAAAAACAACACACTGCTATACTGAGAGACAGAGAGAATTGTGTGAACTCATTCCACAGTGGTTTGAAAGTAACAGACATTTGTTTATATTTTAGAAGTTGCACACTGCAGCTTTAAACCACCTTTGTAAACCACAACCTGTTCTCTGCTGAAATGGGAAAAAGCTAAAAACAAGAAGCATTAAATGGATGGGTTTTTTTTTTTTTTTGAAATCTGTGAGGTATATCAGTCCTATAGCTGGACTGATACTCGGTGCAGCCCTCAAGACACTGCCTGCTATGGGTCAGAGCAAGAGACCAGAGGTGATTCACATAGTATATAGTAGTAGTAGTAAGCATGGCCAGAAAGTACATTGGTTTTCAGAAATGTAAAAAAATAAACCAAATTCAAACTGAAATGGTGAATTTTTAGAATATTTTCAGTGATTTTTAATTTTTTAGGACAGCACTTACTTTTGGCACTATACACTGGCAGGCTGCAGTGCTTTGGTTTCTACATTACACAATCATAATAATAATAAACTAAAGCAAAAAACAAAACAGGAGTGTTTATAATAGTGAGGGAAAATGACACAAGACAAGAGACAGGTACACAGGCTATAGGTCAGTAGCTCACACAACCCCAGTTATAAAATAGACCTATCCTTTTAATAAGTTAACATTATCCTAAAACTTCTAAGCCACAGTCAAAATGTCTATTAACATTCTCATGACCTTGTGTTATCCCTGGGCTCTGGCCTGCTCCCACTTCATAATAATAATAATAATAATAATAATAATAATAATAATAAAATAACATATAACAGACAAAATAGCAGAATTATTTTGATTTTAGTCATGACAGAAATAGTAAGTTAAAATGATAAATGGTCTGTATTTAGAGTACAATCACACTGTTTAAGTCCTGATGACCACTCAAAGATTGGACTCACACATTCATACAGTGCATCTATGTGCAGCCCATTTTCTCTCACTCGTCTTTCATACCCATTCAAACAGTGCTGACACTGCCGTCAGGAGCATCATGGGGTCAAAGTGTATTGCCCAAGGACACAGCGCAATCTAGACTAGAAGAGCTGGGAATCAAACCCACCACCTTCCCGTTGAAAGATGACCCACTCTTCGACTGTCGCTGTAATATCTACAGGAGTAAAACAGGATCAAGAATAAAGGCATGTTTAGAAAAATTGGATTATCAGGCACTTTTAAAGGAAGAAAATGAGGGTGAATTTGTGAGCAGGTGAGGGAGGGGCCAGTGATGGGGATTGTGTAGGATTTTGACCAACCTCAATGATTAAACTGTATATGTAAATGAGGCAAATTAAGACTGACGCGTAAACAACACAGTGTCCCTGGTTGAAGCAGGAGCAGGCAGAGTTCACATCACGTGAGGTGAGCTGAGCAATAGGAACCAGCTGAACTATTATCAGAGCGTGGGGGGGGGGGGTTAGTTTAGACATGGTGCCTGTCTCTGATCTGAGAATGAGCTTAAGGGCAGATGGTGAGGCGACATGAGGCGATCACAGAGCAGAGGGGGTAACACGGATTAGGGATGATAGTTTGACTGCAGGTGTTTGATCTCATTTTCCTCTACATGTAACTGATTTATTATTATTATAATCAATGTCATGATGAAACATACTGTATAACTGCAATACTAGTATTGCTGTAAGGGAACTGTAATGCATCCCCATATATCATCAATGTGTTTCTTGTTGATCTACTCGGTACACACCTATTGCATGTATCCTGAAAGAGGAATCCCTGCTCTGAAGCTCTTCCAGAGGTTTCTTTTCTTTTCCAGAGGGGAGCTGTTTGTTCCCTGAAGCCAGGGTCTGAGGACAGACAACAGACACATGTACATATTGTACACTGAGGCAAAGTGGGATTTGTGAATTTGGAACGGAGAAATAAAATGTACTTAATTATACATTGAAATCTTTTTTATTTTGCATGGATATAACAAACCATAATAAAACAATTTAATTTACTAATTCACTAATTGCATTGTTTCAAATTGAGATTTTCATTGGAAAGCGATTTATGGTTCAGCCCTATTTGGTATTACGTCATTTATATAAGGCTGGCCAGTAATTCAACAACATTTATTGCGACAAATTCTCAACTTTCAATATCAATATTACAATGACTTTATATCAATTTATTCACTATGACATACTTGCTAGTGAGGGTTTTGCAGAGTTGTGAAATGTTTCTCTTTAACAAGTGTTTGCTTTCACTTAATTATCACTCACTCATTCATCTTCTACCACTTTATCCTCCACACGAGGGTTGCAGGGGGCGCTGGTGCCTAATCCCAGCTGACATAGGGTGAAAGGTGGGGCACACCCTGGACAGGTCACCAGTCCATCACAGGGCCACATAGAGACAATCATTCACTCTCACATTCACACCTATGGACAATTTAGAGTGTCCAATTGGCCTAATCCCCAAATCTGCATGTTTTTGGACTGTGGGAGGAAATTGGAGAACCTGGAGAAAATCCCCACACACAAGGAGAACATGCAAACTCCATGCAGAAAGGTCCTTGTTCCAACTGGGTCGCAAACTGTAAAGGCACGAGTGCTAATCACTACACCAACTCTGTGGCCCAAATATTTATCAATTATCTGAAATTTTGTTGTGCTATTCAGATCAATTCAAACTATATTTAGATAAAAATATATAAATTAAAATAGGAGGTGGGTATAATATACCATGTTATAAATCAAATACAGTCCAGATAAAGGATATCGAGGCAGTATTTTCTTAACCTTGATGAGTCATGAAAGCAGCTCTTCCTCTGACTGGTTAAAGCCTCTATGATGCTGTTCTCAGACTCATCCAAGACACATTACGTGGCATGAAAAGACACCAGTGGACACAAAATCTTGACTTTCACTGTGCCACATTAGAACATGAAACAGCAGCCTCATTGAATCACTGGAAACCACCACAATCTTCTTCATAAGGCTTTTCCTATAACTGCACCAAAGTGTTGTTATGATATGGAATGATGTATAGTTCTCAACAAAACATATTTATGCAGCTAAATTAATCGATAAATAAAAGATGATAGAATTAAAATAGAATAAAATGTAAAGGAAATAATAACATGTGGACAACTGTAATAATATATTTGAATGCATATAACGATGTGATTAATAAAACCAAATGTATTATTATTATTATTAGAAAATATTGCTTACAATCTTATTCTGTCTATATCACCTCTGCTGTGTTTGAAAGAGAAGGTCAGGGGTCATGTTATCATTATAACACGATATTTAGTGGCCACAAGTTTGAGACCTCTGGTTTATGGCATTGACAATAAAAAAATTTGTCACCATTCAATTTAGTCAGTGATAAAATGGTTGTAAATATTTCATTTTATTACAAGAGTTTCATGAAATATAAAAGTAAGGGAAATTAATTTCATCTCTCGTCATCTCTGCTTCTGAATATCATGATATTACTCATTTGGGCATTATATCTGACATCAGAATCTTTACATTACTGTGAGCTGAGCTGTATAGATAATTAATAATATTAACTTGGCCATATCACCCACTCCTACTACAAGCCTTTAGGACAGATAGAAATATTATAACATTTCTTTTTAGTAAGATAATAATATGCTGCTTTCAGGAAACTGACCCAGAAGAAAATTCATCTTTCTACATTAAAAGCATTTGAAAAATGCTGAAAAATGTAACATATTGAAGTGTGGAGGCCCGAGTTTTGTTTCAGACTGCAGTTGCCCATTTCCTCTTACAGGGGGCATGCATGACTACAGTTTAACACACAGAAACACGAGTGGCCCCTCACTCACCACCAGATGAGAGGCTTTAACTTTTCGAATCTGAACTAAAGGGGTAGTTTTATTGAATGAGTGAATCTGAAGTGGGTGCCTCCATCCTTCATACACACACACACACACACACATATAAAGAGCAGTGGGAACAGACGAGTCGAGGTTATGTCTGTGCAGCATGAATGAGAAGAAATTTACTCCAGCGCATCCCAGACATCCTTGGTTCATCAGAAAAGTCCGGTGGCACCTCCGTCAGCCTCGCACTGCCCTCTGGGTAACTGAATCCACCGGGGGAAAATATTGAGGAAACATGAACCTTTCACCCACAGACCTGGAAGGACAATGTGCCTACAGTATTACCAGATGTGGTGTCTCTGCCTGGCCTGCCTTGGGAAGTGGGGGCCAGTGGAGGTCTTTTTTTGGAAAGTATCAGATAAGCTCTCCCCCTGCCTCCACCATACTCCATTCCCAAATCCAGCCAGATCGTGTTTTGCAGACAGGTCTGCAAGGGGGGAGAAACCGGAGCTCCAAAGTGAGATTACTTTACAGTTTATACAAGTAGCAGCATAGGTTTCCTCTCAAGGCCAGGACACTTAATCTCCCTCACTTTCAATGCCTTAAAAAAATGCTGCTTGATGAGAAAAACTTCGAAAGCTGAAAGAAATTCTCATGTCTGTCATGAAAATTTAATCACACAGGCTACAATCAACATGCAGTGTCAGAGTTAATGACACTAATGATCTTTCACCTCCTTTATTGCGTTTGCAATAATATATGTTATCTCACAGTGATCATTTCTGAAAAGCAAACATTTGAGCCAACCTTTCCACTACTGTATGTGTGCGTAAATACATTCAGAAAGTGTCTCTGCAAACTAAAACTGGAGTTCACTGGAAGAAGTAATTAATAAATTCAACAACTCAACAACTCCAGGTCCAATTATTACTTTTAGTTTGTCTGGATGTCATTGAACTGGGAGTGTTCTGAGCTCCTCTGTGAAGAGGACTTGCTGCTGACAATTAATCGGCTGATAAAGACCATTATTATGAAAAACAAATGAGTAACTGCACCTTCAGTTAAGGTTGTTCTGTCAACCGCTGTTTTAAGCAAACACCAGGAAAGTTTTCTTGATATTATACCGTCACTTGTTAAGCAAAAGTTATTTTATTTAATTTATTTAATTTTTTTTCTAATTCTATTTAAAATCATATCTCCTAATTGTTTCTTTCATCCACATTGAAGAAAAAAAAATGCTAAAGTTTATTTTCCTTTCTGTCAAAAAAGTTAAGTGAACATTATTTTGCTGACCTCAAACCACCAGTTTTGAAAAGTCAAACTAAATTCCATTGCCATGAGCATGTTGGACTTGTCAGCAGTGTTAAGAAGGATCTCATTTACCGCCTGCTCACACCAGTGAAGCGCAGCTGAATCGGTGCAGTCTGTGGTTTGTTCTCGGCTCAGTTTGTTGTGCTAACCTTTCGAAACATGAGTAACTGCTGAATATCACACGTCTGTCTCCTCATTAGCCATAAAAACCTCCACTCTGGGGACGTCTCCTGTTGTTACTTCACGTTATGCCCATTGTCCCAGTCAACAGCAGTGCAGGTTTGCTGATTTTCATAAACAAACAAACAAATAACAATTTCATGAGTTGTTTAATTAAAGTACCACCAGAGTTTAAATTGTCATTGTCTTACAGGGAAAAAGATCAGGGTCGATTGCATTACTGTGATTTGTGTCATAGTATAATGAGAATATTGTCTCACTGTACAGTACAGCTGCCCCAATACGTTCAAGATGGTGCTGTGCTAGCAGCTGCCTGTTGTAGCAGCTTCTGGTTTGAGGTTTATTTAAGCGTTATTTTAAGTGTCATGCTTTTTTGTCTTCTTTTTTGAGTTGTATTAATGTTTTTTTTTTAAATTCTGTAAGTGAGTGGTTGTTTTGTATCTCATGTCCAGGCTGCTATGACAACTTCATTTCTCTTTTGGGATAGTTTATATATTATATATTTATCTATTTATCTATCTATAACCCAAATTCCAGGGTAGTTGGGATGTTGTGTAAAATGTGAATAAAACGGAATACAATGATGTGCAAATCCTTTTCGATCTATATTCAATTGAGTACACTACAAAGACAAGATATTTAATGTTCAAACTGATAAACCTTTTTTTTTTGTTTTGCAAATTTTATATTTGATGCCAGAAATGGGTTCCAAAACAGCTGGGACAGGGACAACAACAAACTGGGAAAGCTGAGGAATGCTCAAAGAATATCTGTTTGGAACATTCCTCAGGTGAACCGGGTAAATGGAAACAGGTGAGTGTCATGAACTGATATAAAAAGGAGCATCCCCAAAAGGTTCAGTCATTCACAAGTAAGGGTGGGGCAAGGTTCAACACTTTGTGAACAACTGTGTGAGCAAATAGTCCAGCAGTTTTAGAACAATGTTCCTAAATATACAATTGAAAGGAAATTAGGGATTTGTTGCATTCTGTTTTAGTAACGTTTTACACAATGTGCCAACTTCACTGGAACTGGGGTTTGTAGTAACCATCTATTTATCTATCAAGAAGGGACAAGATGGATAATGTCTCTTGTACCTTCAATCTATGAGATGTACCTTGGACAACACTCACATCACAGAGCAGACACAAACCCACAAACCCTGACCCAGACTGTGTTTACAGAATATGAGGCAGCAGGGAGGGTGATAAGGACTGGTCCTACTGGTGGGTGGATGTGGGGAGGGAGACAGTTATTTTGATCCAGCCTGGCAACCGCATTCTGACAGAGCAGCGTGGTGACAGCATCTGTCAGCGAGGGGTTACCAGGCCATGCAGTAGATATGATCTGTGGTGCGCAAAACAAGACCACCACAACACACTTGTCAAAAACTGAAAACTCAATAAGGAGGAATCCAACGGTTCACATGTCACTGTTGTCTCCAGACCAGACACAAACAGACTATGTGCTCAATTAAAAGTAAGAGTCTGGGTGCCACTGACTGAGGGACCTGTAACTATTGGTTTTGGTAAAAAATAAAATAAAATACATTTAACTCCAGAGCAGGGATAGGCATTTCTAGCAAAAACTGTGTTTGAATATTCAATGGTATTGTTCCTCAATTAGTGGAATATTATAAACTCCAGTAAACGTAATGCAGGGTTCACAGTGTGTTCAGTTAATGGTAGCAGCTAATGAGATGCATTCAAAGACCCTAGTAGACTTTTTTGCATGGTTTGACTCCAACCATCTACACCTCAATACCACCAATACCAGGGAGATATGGGGGTAGACTTCAGAAGGTCCAGGCCTCACCTGGAGCCTGTGACCATCAACCGTGACTGTGTGGAGCTTGTAGGGCCTTACAAATACCTCGGAGTGCAGCTGGATGATAAACTGGACTGGACCTTCAGCCTTCCAGAGGACAGACTTCTGTGGTAGTACCACACAAAGCATCTTTCAGCAACTTTAAAAAGATGCTGCAGATGTTCTATCAGACTGTTGTGTTGACCCTTTTCTTTGCATCGGTGTGCTGGGGGGGCAGCATCAAGAAGGACAGGTCAAATTTGGACAAACTGGTGAGGGTGGGCTCTATTGTGGGCATGGAGCTGGACAGTCTGACCTCTGTGACCTAGCATAGCAGGTGTCACTATATTTGCAAAATCAGGACTAGGCTGACATTGCTCAATGATGCCTGTGTTTTTTTGCATCACACTGTATGTGAAAGAGAGGGAGCTCTGAAATTCTCCTCCACCTCCTAATTCACAATTTCATGTCATTTATGTGCAATGCCTCTGGTATGCAAAGACCTGCTAAAAAGCCTCAGATATTACACTAAGCCCAAGCTGTGATTGAGTTTAAAATGTGCAATCAAATGCATGTTTTCAAGGACATGCAAGTGAATGGCATGATTCGACGTTGATATTTTCTGCCTGATGTTAAAGGTGAGTTTAATTGTGTCAACTGGTCAGCATACAGGCCTAACATTTCAGTATATGTTATCAATTTATAAATTATTTATGTTACATTATGTAATATCTTACTCAAATATTACATGGAGCCCAGCTGTAATAACCACATGGATGTGCTGAAAGATATGTAAGTTCTGAAATGAAGTGGACTGATTATTAATCTGCACCTAATTTTTGTACTCAAAATTTTCACATGAAAAGAATAGAATACTGTATATGGGAATTAGTGGTCCTAGTCCAGTGTGTTTGATCAGAGTTATGAGTTGAGGTTTGGGTAGAACTCAGAGGATTTTCCGATTTCAAAGTGGCCCCCGGCACTGGCTGACCTACAGGTGTGGGATGTCTTATCCCACCTTCTGACCACCTTCTAACCGTAATTTGCACCTGGTAGTATGAAATAGAACACATTTTGAACCACATTTTATAAATTCAACCACAGTCTGACACAGTTAATCTGCTGCTACTATGGTTACAGATTGTTTTGTTTACAGTGTATTACAGTCAATGGACACATAAATAGTATGTGTCCATTGACTGCAGATAGTGATATAAAAATACACTGGCCCAGCAAAAGGGAGCAATTCCAATCCAACACAATTTCAAGATATTTGTCCGGATCTAACACAACCTGTCAATGACCTGTTAGCAGTGGCAGAACAGGTCATCTTCCAGCGAGCTGGTCAGGTGTTTAATAGGGTTGGGGTTAGTCCCACACATGTATGAGACAAACACGTCTAGTCCCACACATGTCGATGTGTCCCTGGACAAGACACATAACCCACAGTTGCTCCTGGGGGCTGACAGAAATATGGATAAGTATGATAGAAAAGGTGCTGCATATACTGTAGATGCACTGTACTTTTGAGTGAAGGGGTAAAAGAGTGCTATATAGATAGAGACCACTAACTTCTTAGGCCTAAACTTTCATACTGGAAATCTACGTCCACTTTTATAAACATTCTATTGCTGTTTCCTCAATGTTACAGTTCAGTTTGGTACAGTGTGGTACAGTTTGGAATGGTAAAGCCCTGGGTCAGGCTTGCATTTCGACTGAGAACAGTACCTTTACTTGGTAGGTGGGGCAGGGGCTGTGTAGTTTGATGTCGCACTGGTGCAACCAACAACAATAAAAGACAACATTGAATTCGACACAACAGATAATGGAGGACATCCAGCAGTTTGTTCTTTCCTGCTCTGATTGTGGCTGTTTCTCAACCAGACGTCAAGCTTTGTATGATCACCTCGACTTCCATGGAATATTTACACCGATCACATGATCAAGGGAATCGTTTTATCTGTTGCCCAATTCTGGTATACCAAGTGAAGGGTGCCAAAGAATGGAACGGTAGGGGCTGGTTATTTTGATACTATTCCTAATAGAAACACACAAAAAATGCATACTGTTCCAAACTGAACTGTTCCACTCGGTGGAAACGCGGCTTATAGGTCCAGTGGTCCAGTGGGCTTAGGTCAGGTATCCGTACTTCAGTATAAAAGTGCAATTCCATAAAATACAGGATCAGGTCAAATTTTGCAGTAAGTAAGGACAGAAAATGCTGAGATGTTGAGTTTGGATGTGGTGTGAGAGCAAAAATGTAGTGATTAAGAGTGACACTGATACGTAAGGCTGTAAGGACCACTGGGAGCTCACAATAGGACGGCAGTGTTTCTCAATAATATTAGTGATGTTAATGACATTGTACCTTAGTGTTATTCAGCTGGGCCAGTCCAGTACAAGCATTGGCTAGCAGGAAGTCACCGCTCAGGACGGCCATCTTATTCCCAAACTGCATGTCCTTCAGCGGGCCGTCTGAAACCGTCCACTCCTTTAGATTGACTATCCCACGATGCACCAGGAATGCCGTGTGGACCAACTCTGTGATTTCTGCCAGGTTCCTCTGGCTGTGAGACAGAAAAAAATAAAAGGATACTTTTGAGCTTTCAAGAGAGGCGTTCCTGAGGCTTGACAGTTAGAGAGCTTTTTGACACCAACAATTTCATTGTCTCTAAAATGGGGTGAAATGTTGAGATTTGGCAAGTTTGAAAACACAATTACTGCATCATATACAGGTTCAGAGCAAAAGGATTTATGGCTTTTCATCAAACCAAAGAGGAAACCATTTATTGGGTGAGTAAAACGACAATATTCTGATGCATCTTGTTTTTAATTTGACTAAACACTGCTACAAAAACAAAGATTCTTAGGATTGTAACAGTTTATTCAAACACTAACTGAACCATTTACTGCTGTGAAAATATAAATAAATAAATAAATAAATAATAAAAAATTCTGTGAAATCCAAGAACAGTGCTATAATTTTGCTTAAATCCTTCCAAGTCAAAATCAGTGGGTTGAAGGACAAAAGCCTGCAGATGTGTGAGATGTCTTGCCACACATTGTGTCAAGGGTTGTGTTTAAAAAAAAAAAGACATTGAACTAATCATTAGCAAATAACAGCCATTCTTGATTATGAGAGAAAAGACATAAAAGTGGTCTTTGAATAGAGCCTTTCATTGCAGCCTTAGGGAGGATATAATCAAATGTTGATTCAGTCATCGGTGAGGGATAATTAGGCCCCTCTCCATATGGAAGAAGCTCGCCACGCTGCGACAGGAGGGATCCATCCCGACAGGGTTGGGTGCGCTGATAGCCACTTACGACCTTCTTTCAGCCACTGTGAAAACCTGATGAGCCAGTTGTCTGCCCCACACACATACACACACACACACAGACATATCTTGTATCCAGGTAATTGCTGTGCAGAAAAGATGTGATTAAAATTCAATAATGTCATATACTATGTTGCCTCTCAATCACATCCATTGTCTGCTTGGTTTCTCTGCTTGGTGACACACAGCAACAACACACTCGCCCCGATTGAGTGTTAATAAGTTCTGGCTTCAAGTAAGTGAGCAAATGAACAGCTCGACCGTTGCATGTTTTCAAGGTCTGTTAAAGTAATGGCAATGTGTGAGCAGGTTTTCAGAGGAGAACAGAGATATATGACAGAAAGCTGGTTCAGATTTCACATAAAGTAACATTTGAAAATTTAAAGAACATGATCAAGACTCACCTAAGGTCCCATAGGGCAAACGTGAGAATTTACATCACAATCAGCTTCTCTATCATGCTATTAAAATTTTCTTAAAATAGATTACAAAATTGCAATACATCACCTTGCTTTTAGTACCCAAATGTATGCCAATATATCATATTGTATCACCAGGGTTCACCAGATTTTTGCCAATACACAGTCTAATATCTAATACACATTTGATGGATCTCATCTCAGTAGGCACACTGACACTGAGGTAAAAGCAACCTCTTCCATGAACACATGCTTAAACACAACACATGCTTTAGTGTACAGTTATGATCGCTGATGTAGAATAGTTTAAGTTAGCCTGATTTGATATGCATTCATACTGGCCTTGAGGCTTGGACATCCAGCTAAACCCATCTTCACTTCACAAGGGCTAGCAATATTAAACTGCTATATCTAGCTATCTATAATCTAATAATTTACTACAATTCCATTTGAGAAAACATGTAAACATCATGTACACATTTAATATTAATGTAAACATATACCATCCACAATAGTACTTACAAAATTAATCACTAAAGCCAATTGAACAAATTCAAACAATTACAGAGGTAGAAAAAAAAATTGCCTGGTTCAAATATCTCCGTTGTAAGGACTTGCTGCTCTTCTCAGTTTTGTATCATTGCAATTTAATGTGACAATGGGAAGTCATTATTTCACTGTTTTTTTAACAAAACAATTGATCAGTCAAAGAGCTGATGAACTGATAATAAAAAGAACAAAGTTGTGACATTACATAAAGTCATGTTTAAGAGAGCAAAGCCTAGTCTAATTTGATTGATACATTGATGTACATTTACAAATAATGGCCTTAGTTCTAAGACATGAGGCTGTGATTTGACTGCATTTCTTCACAGAGAACATCCTATAAATCTATCATCCATTATTTCAGAGCAGGAGTGGGCAGGATAGACACCATCTATCCCGCCTCTATCACCCTGAAGCATCCATTAAATTAAATTAATTGTATGTATTACATGACTCTGTATTGATTTTGCTGAGGCCACTCGTTTCGATGGTTTTATGTCCTATGTTAGTCAACATACACAAAAAAAACACACTCCTATAGGAATGAACTAAAATAAGGAAACACTTTTTAACAGTGAATTAAAAGTAATGAACAGCTGCACTGTCCTCCAAAAACCCAAATTATGTTGGAAACACATCTAAAAGCTGTTCCTCCAATCTTCTAGTCCTGATGAGCAGCAGTGGAGCATGGGGAAGAAAAAAGGGGGACAAGGGGGTTGGTGTATAAATAGCTTTGGTGCCCAGTTGCATAGCAACCGATGCCATCTTGCTGAGGTGTAACGCCCCTCACCACGCCCCTTGTCCTGACTGTTCTGTTCCATTTTCCTCGCTCTGCAGTCTGCCTCACCATCAAATATAGACTTAAACATGCCATCTATCTATCTATCTATCTATCTATCTATCTATCTATCTATCTATCTATCTATCTATCTATCTATCTATCTATCTATCTATCTATCTATCTATCCAATCTAAACTTATCTAATCTATTCTATCATGTTGGTGCTTTGGTGAATTATCAGTGTCAGGCAGCAGAGTGGGAAATGTTTTACAAATGCTGCCTGTCAGGAGGGAGGAGACCATCCCCCGGAGGTTTCAATCACCCCCCCAAACCCGCCCCACCCTGTCTCCCTCCATCCTTCCATCTCGCCATCAGCAGAGGTGCTAATGAGCCCAGGAGAGGTGGTGGTTGTGGTGGGGGGGGGAGGTCGCAAGATAGTGCAAATGAGGTGATCATGTCATGCTGTGTGTGCGAGTGTGTTTGGGTTTGGATTATCCATCACACATGAGTGAGGGAATGCTGCATGTTGGATTCAGTGGTGCAGTGTCACCGTGATGAGAGTGAGCGCCGGGTCGTGACATGAGTGTAGAGTGTAGTAGTAGAAAAAAAAAAAATACTAATTCAAACTGCAATTCTGGATTCTCATTTGCAACTGTGTTAATGCTAGCCTTATTTAACAAGATAACAATTATTTGTGACTACAAGTCTTATGATTTTCTTAAAATACCAGACTGAAGCAAAAGAAAGTTGACCAGCAACAAGAGGGACAGTGGCAGGAAGCGTATTATAACTTACTGACTTTGATCAGCAACTGAAATATGGTACCAAGTCACCAGAAGTACCAAAAATAAGCAGTTCATTCTGACCCATTACAAATTGCGCTGAGAGGGAATCATCAACTATCAAGTAGATTCTTGAGTATCGTAATGAGTTTCATATTCTAACATCATGACAACCATAGTGTGTGACTCGTCCTACTGTGAAACACGACGTGCTGAAACAGCTCGGTCTCGTGGACTAAAAAGACTCAAAGTGCTTTCATGATGCCTGCTTTATTCCAATTAGTTCTAATATTAGGACGTTTTTGCACAGACATGGTTACACTGCACACATTCGCCTTGTGCCAGCTTGCAATAAGAAAGGAGCCTTTCAAACACCCAGTGCACAGCCACGCCAAACACAGCAGTCACTTCTGGAAAGCCCTTGGCACACACACACCCAGTCACCCACCTCCCTGTTCTGAGCTGCACACTGGTAGCTGACGTGTGGGAGAGAGCCAGTTAGGAGCCGAGGATGCTACACTTTACATTCAGACGCGAACAAGAAATCTATAGACAGTCAATATTACAATAAAGATTTTTCACACTGAATTATTCTGTTATTAATGCCATAACACGACTTTTAGAATTTGACTTGTGACCATAGGTTACATCCTACAGTGATCTGTGTCCAGTTGATCATCTCAGCTATGAATCTGTAGTAATCTGCTTCCATATTTAAACACCTGAAAACATTTATTACATAATCATATAGGAGATCCTACATGCGTAGACTTTCTCCACTGCAGTTTTTATGCTTTGTTTTAGAAACAATAATGGTGAAAAGAAAGAGCAAGGATTACTGTTATGAGACCGACGACTATGTGAAAATGAAAATGATTAAAGTATTAACTAGGAATGGGCAAGAATAGGGCTGCAACTCACGATTATTTCCATAACTGATTAATCTGCCAATTATTTTTTCAATTAATGGAGTACTTGTTTGGTCCATAACACATCAGAAAAATGTTGAATTCTGTTTGCCAAACATGGAAATGATAATTTTCTCAAATGTCTTGTTTTAAGAGTTTCTTTGCTACCAGAAAATATTCACATTTAAAAAGTTGAAAAATCCGAAAATGATCAATTATTGAAAAAAGACTCATACCAATTAAATGATTATCAAAGTAGTTGACAATTTATTTAGTAATTGATTAATAATCGATAAATAATTGTTCCAGTCCTAGGCAACAATATTTGATTAGTTGATTGATTATACAAAGCTCACAAGAATTTTAAATAGATACATCATTAGCCTCACTAATGATTCTCTCTTTACCCTCCTGGTCATGTAGTGGGGCTTTGCTGTGAATCTAGGTCTTTAGATTTGGATTTGTTTTTAAATCTGTGGTGTTGTGCTGTAGAGTCTGGAGGAGGATTTCCTCTGACAGCTCAGACACGTCAAAGCCATGTTAGCATTCAAACACAGCGGAATGTCCCCACAACAGCGGTGTTTCACAGCCCTGATACCAAGGTTCATGATGAGTGACAGGGTGTTAACAAACACTGACATTTCAGCCTGCTTTCCATTTAAAGTACAATCCATCTTTAGATTTGAGACACAGTTAATACACCATTCACCCCATGGGTGGGAGAGATTAACAACTACAAATAATCACTGAACACCAACTAGCATTTTTGCTTGAAATGCCCATCCCTTGTATTAACAGAGGTTTAAGTTCACAGCAGACATTCAAGTCAGAAAGTAAATGTAAAAATCATAGTTCAATATTTCTGCTAAATACATTTAAAAATTCAGTCTTATAGTAAATAATAGTGATCTCGACATGATACAGACTTTATGAATGATAGGGATGACCTTCATTTTACAGTACTAGTTCTGGGAAGAAAAAAACAATTTGGCCTAAAAATGGTACTAAATATAAAAGTCAGGAAATCATGAAAGTTTCTAAGTTCATCATATGTAGACCCTGAATGTAAAGAAAATTTGCATCATGTAAATGAAAAGACTTTTTAAAGAAAACTACATGCTAGACCTTAAGCCTTTAGGGATCATCTTCTAAAGACCATGAACAGCTTAAGAAAAGTCTACATGGCAATCCAGAAAATAAATGTTGAGATATTTCAGCTTAGAACAAAGAATCTGACGAAGCAATCCATTAAGTCTCATCAACGGCTACAAATAGAATATTAAAATCAGAACAAATCTGCATCTGTATTCCTGTTGTCAATAAAAAACAAAACTGAAAATATACGTTCATACAAAACAATTATGAAGAGATGAATGCTTTCATGCACCAACATTCACTAACTGTTGGTGTGATGATGTTAAATGATAGTTGTTCGGGTTGAAAACTGTAACATTTGACACTTTCATAGAATTCATTTTTTATATGCAGTATATTTGTTGTTTCAATCTGCAAAGCAAACATCCAGTGTGTCACACAGTGAGCACCTCAAATTACTTTTTGTGGGGCATCTTCCAATTAGCTACAATCTAAACATGAGCAAATAAAATAAAAATGCCACCCTGCAACTATGGCTGCTGTATTGTCTTCCATCGTACATCACCAGATGATGCAGTGCCTCATTTACAGGAACTGATATGGACAATAACCACAAAGGACAAGATAGAATTACCAGACACCAGGATTTTATTTCCCTATTTATCCCTCAGCAGCAATGTACGAGGAAGAAAAGTGGTATCACCTGTCGTGGTCTGGTTGCTGCGCATATTTATGGCTCCACAGTGCAAAGTTACACATGTATTTTTGCCTGCTATGTTTTCCAAAGAGAACATACAGATATTAGCCACATCATTAAAACTGGTAACTGGTTTTACCTTTGTGGATGTCAGGATGTCAGTGATTTTGACTTTCCTGAACCATGAAGCCATGGAAAATAAGTGAAATGTTGAAAAATACTGTATGTATAAAAGACAGTTTAGAATGAAATTCTATTAAACGGAGCGGAGATGTACACTTTTCTGCAACAATATTAAAACCAGTGGCCTGCCTTAATGATGTGACTGATCGGTGTATAATGTGTTATTACAAATATCACTTTTTATTTGTATATTTGAATGTCAGTGGGTTTCATGTAATGAAAGAAATAGCTTGGTGTAAACCAGCTGTGGTGTGATAATTTCATATTTTCAAAGACAACACTGTGCCTATCTATGATTATTTAACATTTAAGAAAAGCCTAAAAAATTTCATACTGTTTTTAACCTATTAGCTTCCTAGTTAACACAAAACTTTTTATACCAAGTACCACTGCAATCCAGTCAAAATTCCTCCGCGCTGCTCCAATCTGATCACACACCCTGGTATATACAGTAGACCAGTATGAAACAGTTTCAGAGCCATGGTACTCTCATCCCCCATACTCTTTCTGGCTGATTTCAAACATTTATCAAATATCTGTGTCATCACTGCATTTTCATAAGAAAATGCACGTTATAGTTATAATATAAGATCCCTATAATATAAGAACTTGTCCTGCGACTTGTCCTAATATAGGTACTACATCAACTTTCCTAAAATCCCCCCCTCTCCCTGTCAGGTGAGTTACCTGGGGTAGATGCCACTGACCATGTCCTGAGTCAGATGATGAGATACTTGGCTCGGCCCCGCAGCTTTCGACATGAGAAGGACAATCACACCTCTCATCTGGAGGTTGTTCCTGTTGTCGTAGACAAAGCCTCTGCAAAGTAACATGATTACAGTAAGACATACAATATATAAAAGACAAATGCAAAAAGACAAAGTCAGCAAAAGTTGGTCAGCAAAATGCTATATTTACTACAATACACAGTATAGTATAGTATAGTATAGTATAGTATAGTATAGTATAGTATAGTGTAGTGTAGTGTAGTGTAGTGTAGTGTAGTATAGTATAGTATAGTATAGAGCAGGACTAATCAATCACACGCCCAGTTGGGCCACATTTTCAAAAAAAGGAATTTAGCTGGGCAAGACATATTCCACAGCCAGTAAGCAGCAGGTGATGACAATTTTTAATCCAGCACAAATGTATGTAATAATACCCATACATTAAATATGGGTATTACTAGTTACTTAGTTGAGTCAAATATGTTCAAGTGCATTAAAAAAAATAATAAAAGCACTATACGGTACCTGAACAGAATCTAAGGTACTAGTTATAATGTTTGACACTTTAAATAAAAATATTTTGGTCATTCTGTCCTTCACACACATCAAAGTGAATAAAAACAAAAAAATGCACATGACAAAATAAGATAATATATGTCATATATGACCCAGGCACATTTCAAAGTGCATTTAACAATACAAAAGAACTATAAATGACAAAAACATTGGGACCACAGGCTGGGAAACAGGTGTTGCTTTTGGGCCACCATTTGAATAGGCTGGGTATAGAGTATGGGTGGGAATAACAGGGTATCTAACGATACAATACAATATGTGATACATGGTCCATGATACCAAAAATATCATACAATGATACAATGATTCTGTCATAATCAATATATTACAAGACAATCATATAGAGATACATCAAGATATCTGTCCAGCTGAAAAAAACATCCATGAAAAGTTAAAAGTGCGGGATTTCTCTATTTATTCGTAACACAGAGTGCATAAAGACTATGTACTGAATGTTCAACAAATCCTATGACTCCAGGATAGTACTTTCCCTTCCCATGATTGACTGTGTGAGTATTAGGGTTAATCCTGGGAGCGCATTCAGAAAATTTCAGTATAAGACACTGGATTCTTCTTGATTCTTTCAACCATTCAGAGATCTCTCTCACACTGGCGAATCTCTGGCATGCTTCTTGTTCCAGAACCGAAGTTTGGACCTGCTGCTATGCTCACACTGAAAGTAAACTGATCTGGAACCTAAAAAGTTGGTTCCCAGAGAAAAACCGGAAAAGACTGATACTCCATCAGTGGAGGTGTAAATGTAAGCTGTAGATGAAAATGAAGGAGGACCTCACACTGGCAGAACTGGGTAAGGAGACTAATGTTGTGTTTGCTATTATGGTACGGTTCAGTTCGGTAGAGTATGTTACATTTTGAAACGTTCAAGCCCCGGGTCAGGCTTGCGTTTCGACTGAGAGCATTGCCTTTACATGGTGTGCCTGATGGCTGCATACTGGTGCGACAATAATGAATGACAACACTGAACGCAACACAACAGACAACAGTGGAGGACATCCAGCAGCTTGTGGCTATTTGTCTCAACAAGACGTCAAGCCTTGTTTGAGAATAGATTGCAGGCATTTGCCTCAACTTTCACTGGATATTTACACTGATCGCAAGGTAGTGACATCTTTCTGTCATCCAATTGGGTACTCTGGTACCCCAAGGGAAGGGTGCCAAAGAATGGAACGGTTGGAGCCTGTTATTTTGGTACTATTCCTAATGGAAACATTAAAAAATACGTACTGTACTCTACCGAAACCAAATCGTTTCACTCGGTTGAAATGTGGCATAAGAACATGCAGAGATCTCCAAAGGAGACAAAACGTTTGGCGGTAATTTGGGTGTCTTGCAAATTCTTAATGCCAGCTGCCATGCTGCCACTGTCTTGTTCACTTTTGATCACGTTACGTATTGAACAATGGCTATCTATGATAATGTAGGGTGGCAGAACTTTAGTTCTAGTGTGAACATGGAATGGTTTTCTGAAGGTTCCACACAGAACTAGAGGCTGTAAAGAACCATGTCAGTGCTTGCTGGTGTGAAAGTGCTATCAACGCCACACTGCCAGCAAACATCTTGTTTGTTTCTAACAATGGTAAAATGGCATGTTTGTGTGTTTCTGGTGGTTCCCAGGTTTCCCACTCGCCCCAGATGTAACAAGAAATAATATATTAATTAATTGCTAATGTAGAAATGCAATTCCAAGTATGTTTAAAACGTATGCCTACACTAACCAATGGACCCTTTTAAGCCAACGAGCTAAGATCAGCTTGTTGTTGGTCCACACAAATTCTTAGGGAAATAGCCATCTCTTTAGTTCCTACCATGAGACTGATATAATTCAATCAAAATAGCAAAATGCAGAGCTGTAAAGCCAAAACAAGGTGAAGATGTGAACGTGCACTGCAGAGCTGAGTGATAACTCTCTGGGTTCATTACTAAGGATGAGTCTCTAGACGCATATGTATTTGAGCTTTTGGTGATATAAAAAATATATATATTATGTTATTATACTAAAGTTATATGTCATTCTCATATTAGTTACATGTTGAAAAGTGAATATCAAAAGGCAGAGAGAAATATTGCTAAATCTTTATATATGCATGGATGATCTCAAAGCTAATTATTACTGACCAGTTCCTTTGTGTTGAATTAAGATCTGGACCAATAATAATAATAATAACTGTAATAACTGTGCAGCAAGTGGCAGTAAAAGAGTCTGAATAAATTGCTAACAAAATTTATTGTGCAAGATTAAAAAAGAAAAATAACAGGAATATAATTGATCAGTTCTACTGCAGGTATGCATTTTTTTTGTGGGGGGGGGGGGGGGGGGGGGGGGGGGGGGTGATGGAGGATTCCCCGCCCCCTAGCTGGCAACCTTCTGACAAATTCACAGAAACACACAAACACATACACACACTCAGTGCACAGTGGTACCTGCCTGCGTGGTGGGCAGATTAAATATCTTTTTACTCTCTCTGGGGAGCAGTTAGACAGAGCACCTCTAATCCTGCTCCTATGGGAGACCCTTGTGCCATGAATCACGCTCTCGTTAGGGGCTCCAAGGCAGACAAGTGGCCACGCCCCCCTCCACTCGATGCCCAGATACTGGCCTCCCCCCCCCCCACCTTCGCTTACCCACTCCTGCGCCACAGGGGGAGGTAGAGGAACTGAGACAGAGAGGATGTGACAGATGGAGCATGAAGAGAGGGAGGGGATGCAGAGAGATGGAGGGAATAAGAGGCCAGACAAAAATGCAAAAAAAAGATGACAAAAGAAATATGAGAGTGATTCTCCAGTGGTGTGTGTCCAAAAAATAAATACACATGCCTTGAAGCTTTGTTCCTTCCAAAACCCAAACCTATCTCATAAGACACCTCATACGCCATGTTTCAAAAAAATGTATGACACAGATGATATAATGTAGCTCATGATATTTATTTATGGTCAACTAAATTTTTACACAGTGGGAGAATAGCAGTGAGTGTGGCGCACTGATGGATGCAGCAGCATGGCCTGGCCTGGCCTGGCCTGTGGAACACAAAACTGCTCAAGAGCAAAAATTATGAAGCTGCTGTCCTCTCTCCCCCTGTGGAGTCCGTGTAAGCCACTGTGGCCTAAGGGTGGCACATGATTAATATTTCTGTCACTATCCACACCAGCACACATCAATCAATCACAACCGCTCTCCTGCACAGGGGTGGGGCAAGGATGAAGTGCAAGAAGAGGGAGAGTGGGGGCCACAGTGAAGGAGAGGAGGAGGAGGGGGGGGAGAGAAAGAGAGAGAGAAATGGGTCGCTGTCATTTTAAAGGGTTGTGAACAGGTCACCACGCCTTCTGCTCGCAAACTACGGCGTAGGAATTCAGGAACTTCAGCCATTGAGCGCGGCAGCTAAATTAATGCATGCAAATACATGACCTCACATGCTGTGTCATATTGATTCTCTGTCTTTTTTTTTCTCTTAGTAATGAATAAATTTATGAATTAATGAATGAATGAGCGCGATAATGCTGCATTTTTCTACTGGACACAATTAATGGGACAGATGGGACAGATTTACCTCTGAGAGGCAGACAAATATTCCAGGATTTTGGCTTTATTTATTTTATTTGAATAATTTTGAGATCATTTTGTTGTTATTTATTAAGCAAAAGTTGGTTAAAGTCTCTTAAATGTAATAATTTAATGCATTTTTTAAATGGACAAAGTGAGGAATATGTAAAAAAGGAACAGTAGGATAAATTTACTTTTTACTATTTTACTATTTACTCATTGATCCTGAGTGTAGGTGAAAATGTAAAAAGGAGTCAATGGGGAATATTAAACAGCTGTAGGTTCTAGAACACAGCTCAGAAATATATAACTGATTACACTGGATGAAAAACTTTGATCCCAAAATATGTAAGTAATCCGAGTTTAATTTGCATTCTCATTTCACAGTAACTTGAAACTGAAGGACAAAACCACTTAAAATATCATCACTCATCTCTGTACTAGCCTCAAGTTTTTTAAAATAGCTATTTCATTTTCACTAAATTTATGTCAATGTCAATTTTGTCCCATTAAGAGAAAACTAGTTAGGATAATTTTTTGCGTTGCTTTACATTTGTTGATTGAATTAGCTAATTCAAAGTTGTTGTTTTTTGCTTTGTTTTTTTATATAGCGACATCTGAATGAAAATCTCACGACAGTTTATGGGATGCCTGCATGTGTTGCCAGGCCACTGTCAAACCAGTTTAATCAAACCAGAAGGATTGAAGAAAATAATTTTGACTTCAAGCTTTGATGGGCTACAGATCAAAAAGGACAAAACGTTTTGTAAAAGATATGTCAAAGCTGCAAGTGTTTGGATTAGGTGTTCAAGTGTCTCCTCCTACGAATACTCCCTCATTTTCTCTGGCCTTATCAACTCTTTTTTCCATTTCTTCTTATCTTCAAAGCTGCAACCTTGTTGCTGAGAGCTACATGTTGGAGTTTAATTCACTAATGTCAACACTGCTGCTGCAGGAGGCATATATTGTTGTGAATCAAGTGAAGTCGTCCTAAGCCTCCTTTCCACCAAGTGGCTCAGTGCAGTTCAGCTCTTCACGGTATGATTTGGAACGAGCACCCTGATCTGACTTGTGTTTCCACCACAGGGTGCTTGGGCCGGATACATAAATTACACAGCTATTTATGCAGTTGCTTTAGCTGGATGTCATACCAGCGTCACACAGTGTAGCTCACTAATACATTTCACAAAGAGGAATAATGCAAAATAAGTAAACATAGAGCAAATATTGAGGACATTCAGTATGTGTTGTTTGTTTTTGGCATGTTGCTGTTTATCACCAGAGGAAGACAAGCTTTGTCCGAGAGTGGGCTGCAGGCTGCACAGAAAAAAAAAACAAGCAACGGACTGCAATGAGTCTAGCTCCACCCTGCAGGGGCAGGATCACTGTGAAAGAGTTCCATATGCTGGCACAGTACAAATCATTATTATTTTGGTACCATTCGCATAATTTTTTGTGAATGAAGGTTATCGCATGATGTACCTAAGTCAATCAGGTACATCATGTCAGCCCTGGTTCCACCAAGCAGGTGGAATAGCCATTATATTAAGGCATTAAAGGTCAAAGGTGAGACTGCAAACAAATGTTGAGCAAAGGTAGAGAGCAGGAGTCAAAATAAATTCTGGTCCAACTCTCAAGGACTGTCCTTAAAGCAAGTTAAGTTCCCTATCCTGGCTGCAGTCCCCTTGCTGTAACTCCAGACTCTGGGCCAAAGTTAGCTGAGCTGCAGTTTTTGAGAATGAAAGGAAAGGAAAAACCGAAACCCAACTCCACGAGGGTCTGCCTGTCTGCTGTTGTGGGTATTTTTATCTGCTGTGCGTCTAAGGCGGAGACACAGTGGGAAATACGAACCAGCCAACCCAAGCTGACAGAGAGGAGTCAGACTGTCAAGAGGTCTACTTCCCTCCTCGGCACCCCACCCACTGCTACAACACCCAAATGGATTGTCATATCAGATTTAGGTGTATAGGTTATTACACCCTTGGGCTCCTGTTTCAAACATGCCCATCTGTATGGCTGGATTGAGTTTGAGGACTCTCTCTTCTCGTACTCTTTGCTTAGTTCTCCAACTTCTCGATTTCTTTTGATTAAACCCAAGAAAGTGACAAAAAAGTGATTCCTATGTTCAAGTGATTGGACGATCTGGAGGATGTGACCTCCATAAGCTCCTCCCTCATCATCATTCAACTGTGGTTTAACACTTGAATGACAAATCAGCTTCCTTAGCTTTAAGCAAGCATGTATGGAACAGTATAGGGAATGTGTACTCTAATCCAATTGATTTACACCCACATAGAAATGACTGTGACAGGTGAGACTTTTGCTCTGCTTTGCATGAGAATCAATATACAGCACTTAGAGCAAATTACAATATTTACTGCAGAAAAAAAGGACTGGGAAGGGATGTAATATATGCTGCTCTTGTTTAGCCTTGTTTGAACAAACTGTGATGTCTGTTTGGTTGTGATCTGGATGTGCCATTAAAACTGAATAATATTTGAACAACTGTTATCCTTTGTTACATTATTGGATTTCTTGTTAGAAGCAGGTGTTGGTAGAGTTGGTTGCTTTCATGATGATTTATCCACTGTTGTGTTTCGAAGGTGAGAAGTCATAATACATCCTCTGAGCAGGTGCTACTTCTTTAGAGTAGACCAGATATTACAGTGACTTGCTATTGGGAAGTGCCAAGATGAAGGTGCCAAGATGGACCAAGGCTAGCTGGTTAGTAAAATAAGTGACAGAAATTGAAGTAATGTATTGATGCTTGATGCTGAACTCACATTTTTCCTATTAAGTAAACAGCATTGAATTTTGATCATGAGGATAAATGAGAAGAGGGAAAATCATTAATATCTGACACAAGTGACTTGAAAATGCTTTCTAGCTCGCCAACATACATACATACATACATACAATATACACTCTCACTCACTCACTCACTCACTCACTCACTCACTCACTCACTCACTCACTCACTCACTCACTCACTCACTCACCTTCTATCGATTGATCCTCCACATGAGGGTTGCAGGAGGCACTGGTGCCTAATTCCAGCTGACATAGGGCAAAAGGCAGGGTACACCCTGGACAGGTCACCAGTCCATCACAGGGCCACATAGAGACAAATGACCATCCACTCTCACATTTACACCTACAGGCAATTTAGAGTGTCCAATTGGCCCAAATCTGCATGTTTCTTGGACTATGGGAGGAAACTGGAGAACAACGCAGACACAGGGAGAACATGCAAACTCCATGCATAAAAGCCCTTCATGCTCCAAAGGCAAGAGTGCTAACCACTACTCCAACTCTGTGGCCCCATATAACATACAATAAAATATTATTCTGAGGTATAGGGAGCCTGCAACTTCCCAGTTATTCCAAGATCACAATGTCTGATCCTCAATTCCAATGAAGTTCAGACATTGTGTAAAAACAAAACACAATGATTTGCAAATCCTTTTTGACCTATATTCAACTGAATACACGTCAAAGGCAAGATATTTAACATTCAAAGTGATCAACTTTGAACTTTTTTTTGCAAAAATTCACTCATTTTTAATCTGATGTCTGCAACAGGTTCCAAAAAGGTTCATACAGAGCAACAAAATAATGGGAAAGTTGAATGGTCAACGAATATCTGTTTGAAACATTCCACGGTTTCTCAACTTACAATTGCAAGGAATTTAAGAATTCCATCATCTACACTCCATAGTATTATCAAAATATATCAGAGAATCCAAAGAAATCTCTACACGTAAGGCAAGGCCAAAGACCAACATTAAATGCCCGTGACATAAGGTCATTATTAAGGATATTACCACGCAGGCTCAGCAACACTTTGGAAAACCACAACACCTAGAAACACCGCAGGCTTCTCTGGACTCAAGCTCATCTGAGATGAAGTGATGCAAAGTGGATAAGTGTGATGTGGTCTGACGAGTCCATTTCAAAAGGTTTTTGGAAATCGGGGACATCGCATCCTCTGGTAAGTGTTGCCAGATGTAAGATAATTATCATATTTGTATGATAATTTCACCCCTAGGCCAAGGCCAAATGTTCAACAATTTGATCGTTTCATTGAACACATCTCAAACCTTGTTCGTGATGTGAGAGCAACTCACCTATCACATCAGCAGGCTTGAAATATCACTGCTGTCAATTAATCAGATAAGCAGCACATTAAGGCCAGGCAGCTCATGACAGCCAATCACAACAGCTGCACATGGGTATAATTAAAAAAACAACTACCTGTGTTGTACACTCTGCTAGGCAGTACACAGAGGCATCACCTCTTTAGACTGAAGCAGCAGTTGTCGGTTAGTTTTACTTCAGCTGTTAGCAATTTGAGTTTGAGTTCTTCTACCTCATCTGTCCCCCGAGCTTCAGTGACAAACACAGATTTTGAGCCGAGATCAAATTCGACTATCGAGTAAGTACCGTGATTATTCTTTAGCATTGACTATTCTTCGTGTAATTTCCTTAATGCAAATACTTTGTGAATATTCATGTAAATATATTGTTTTTATTGAGTTGCCTTTTTATGGCTCAGAGTTGCGTCCATTCCGTAAAAAGCAGTGGCGCAGTGTGTAGACATTTTGGCTTTTATTTTGAAGGTTAAGATCAGATATGGTTGCTGTGATTGAGGCGTGATTTATTAATCATTCACTGAGTGAAGCAATGAACAGTTGCCTTCTACTCAAAAGATAAAACCTCCGTTTTAAAAGGGTACGGTGCGGTGTACATAGCTTAGTTTTGCTATTAAATGTAGTATCCTGGCACTTTTAATAGCAATTACCTTCATATAGTTTGGAGTAGGAAAATTTGCATAAAAATGACAACAAGCACTCAAAATACTCACTTGCCTAATAATTGTGCACTCAGTGTATGTATGACGCTGAACTATTGTTTTCTGACCAAATTAAAAGGTAAAGTGATTTCAGTGTGTGTGTTTACATTTTACAGCTGAATAATCGTAATAATATTGTTATCCTATGGATAACTGTCATGTCATCCCATGCCTGCTCCTCAATATACTACGCTCATTTAAAGAAACAAATGTAATATACAAAGACTAATCTTGAAATGTCATACAAATAATACACATAATATTACATTATAATAGATAGCACATAAGGCTCCAACGGTTGACAAATAAACAATTTTACACCTACAAGCCTACAAGATGAACTGTAGTATCCCAATGAAAGGGATAATATAAATGAGGTTGACCACAGAGGTTTTTCCTATGGTAGATGATGATAATTGTCTTTTTCACCTCATCTGATTTTACATCTTGTGCCTACACTTATTTAAATGTCACTAACTACTTTTGTCAAGAGTGCTTGTGTGTGGATCTCATAGCATATACAGTAAACAATAAAGTGGACACTGCCAAATCATCTGCTGGATGTAACTTTAATAAAACATGTCAAAGAGACAGAAATCATTCTCCTGAACTTAAATGATGAAAGGCACAAACTAAAGCTCTACACTCAGCAGTAATAAGCAAGGTTGCTGTTGTTTTTACAAAACTCCCCTGCACATCTGAAGGAGAAAAACTTAAATGGACTTTGTGTCAGTTAGTGAATAATATTCATGCCGAAGAAGAGTGATTGGGACAACAACTTATGTCTCCGTTAAAAATCTTCAATATGTCTTTAAACCTTTGCCAAGAGCCAGGCCCATGTTATTTTGTCAGATTTCTGAATAGAGTCTGGTTGAAAGGAGAGTGTCCTGAGTGTCATGTCAGCAGCGTTACCTTGCAGTGCTGAGCAGTGGGTGCCGAGTTCCGACCAGCTTCCTGACGTGCATGGCAACGTTACTGAGTTCATCGCTGAGGAGACAGCGCAGACTCATGAAGGAGGTTGGATATCCGACTATCTTCTCTGCGTCGGAGACAACTTTGTTCAAGTTTGAAGGTCCTGAGCTGGAGAACAGACTCAGCGTCCTCTGTCCTCGGCTGCATAACTTCCTGCAGCTCAGTCGAGACCACGAAGAAGGAAGCATTTCTCTCCCTCTCTATCTGAAACCTTTATTCAGTAGGGCAAAGTTGTCTGAGATGCTATTCAGGTACTTCTTCCCATCTTTAAACTCTATCGCTGACGTTCCGACATGTATTTAAACCTCGTCACAACTGTAACATTGATAAAACATATAGTTTCTAACACGCACGGACTTAAAGACTGTCACCGAATGAACAGCTACCTATGTTTCACAACACACGACCTGACACTGGGCGACGCCATCATGAAACACGTAACACGTGACGTCGAAAACGTAATGACGTAATGGTTTCCCCTCATACGCCCAGTGTCTGAAGAGCATTACTAGACAAGCCTTTTATAACGTTTACTCGCTGTCTGACTGTTGAGAATTACCATTACAGATATATGTTTTGACTAATCAAAACTACAACTTCAGATATCTGCATTTCAGTTTTTACTATAGTCAAAATAGATTTGTCATTATAGGTAACTACAATTCAGTTGCAGTTGTGTCCAATAGCTCTCATTCTAGTCCACTACATCATTGTTCTAGTCATAATTCAGGTTTTAGATATCTATAACCGCAATCTGAATATCTGAAACTCAATTCAGAATATCAAAATAGACAATATAGATATCTTCACCTGACGATAATTGATATCTTGAACTTGAATTATTTCTGGTCATAATGATGTAGATCTGAAACTGGAATTATATATTTTTTTACTACAGTGAAAATAGATTTGTCATTATAGATAACTACAATTTAGTTACTAATATCTGCAACTGAATTGTAGATATTTATAATGACAAACCCATACACGTGATGGCAAAAGTGATGCCATTCTGTAACTGTAGTATTTAATTTAGTAGTGGTAATTTTAATTGTAGACAAAATGACATCACAGATATCCATAATTCAGTTTATACTAGTCAAAATGAGAAACAAATAACCAAAAAGCAAATAATAATTAGAGTCACCTTATTGGTTGCTCTAGCTTCATCTAATTTCTCTACACCAGTGTCTGAAGTATATATGTGAGGAAGAGAGCACATTATTTTACTGGGAATAAATCTGCCTCCTGTGCAAAGCCGACTTTGCTCGGCCTATTTACACCACTGTATTTTAACAATGGTGATAATGGTGTTACTTTGAGAACTTGGTATAAAATATTGAGAAGAACTCAAGCTTATATGGAGTGCCCCTTTTATTTATTTTTAACCATTATTTCTCTCATACAAATTTACCCATACCTTGTTTTGTTAACATTTTATTTCTTTGTGATTTCGCTGACCTTTTATTGCTGATATTGATAGAATTTTATTCATGTATATCTTTCATTATCCTTTTTATGGTTGTATTTTGTATTTATTTGATATCACTGTTTACTTTTGTATGCAATACCTTCAAAATCAACTCATTTTTATTTAAAGGGACAACAGACAACTATCCTTTCTCTAGTGGCTCCTGCTTGGTGACTGAAGTAAAGATGTAGCAGGTAAAGCACAGGTACTTCAAAGTTGCTGATATCAGGTAACTGCTGCTTTCTGCAGTGTTTTACAGCCTGAAAAGCCAAAGATAGCAAATTGCAAAGCAGGCAAAAAAAATAAAATAAAACTTCTCCAACAAATGTTTGCTAAACAGAAACAGCCCTCACCACTACAGTCATCTAATATTAGGGACCATGTGCTGTAAATCTGTTGTCTGCCTACTGTGTGTGACTAAACATTGTCAGAGGATGAGGAACACACTGATTTGTGGTCAGATATTGATCACTGGGGAACACCGCTAATATATTGTCACTGTTATTGATAAATAATTGGAAATTACAAGGACAGCCAGACAAGTCAGACTACCCTAAATCAAGTCCAGACTTACCTATGAAAACACTATGAATATACTTCCTTTAATTGATTATCTGCAAAAGTCAGAGCTGCAAAATCATACAAACATCCAAGACCATGTTGATGTTACAAAAAATAAAATATAAAAGGAATATACAAGGAAGAGAAAATTCTGAACTGTTGTGAAAATGCAGCTCACTAATACAATCCTTGTGACAATAACAGTTCCACAGAAGAGGGAAATGCCCCAGCGGTGCTGTTTCTAACAATGCTTTCATTGAATCCTACACCGTACTATACGCTTGTTACTGGACTGAAGAGACAGTCTGTCAAAGACGGCTTTCATAACACAGAGATACAATCTCATTGGCTGAACACACTAAAAATCAAACACATTAACAGTATCATATGTATTATGTGATGCAGGAAACCTGCACTTTTGTTTCCTTGATCCATCCATTTAATAAGCATCGCATTATGCAGATTATAACACAAGGAATTTTTTGTTTTGTGAAGAAATGTTTCAACAATATTGTTCACTCAGCCCATTTATTCATATACAGTATGTGCTGTTTTAGACAAGCCCCCACCTCTTTGACTGCACCCCCCTCATTACATTGATGTCACACTAAAGCAAACAGCTGTAGCTGGAGGTGAAAGTCTTGTGATGCAGACGTGCTGATGGTTTGCAAGGCCACAAACTCACCCATAAGAATAAGACCTCCTGTTTTGAAACCTCCACAGTTAAGTTTTTGTGCCATTTTGATGTTTTGCAAAACATACTGTAGTTCAGAGATAGTGCCTGAAGAGTAGAGAATACTGAGGGCTTCCATGTTAATATTTCATTCCAGAATTATATATAACCTCTTATTTTGACATTTAATTGCTTACACATCAGGGGCTGTTTGATTTCAGTTCTTACTAACAGTTGATCACAACTTTTATGAACAGTATTAATGATATTTTACTAAGTGATCATTAACTATGCCAGGTCTACCTCCTGACAAAAGACATCATTTTCACCAGCTGTTTCTCAATTCATATATATAAGTACTACATACCTTTGGTCATTACTAATTTGTGCTTCGGGCACTGTGTTGGTGACCACTGCTTTCAATCTGCTATTTACTGGAACCCTGCTTGTGCTGGAAGGCTGGTGAAGCTGCAGCTACAGTTTTTGTATTTAAACCATGTCCAGGTACAGAGATTTTCATGATTATCAATCAGTCAAGCCACTCGATTTTAAATTGTTCACATATTTGATGATGTGGTGCGTGTGTCCTTCATAAGACCTTCATTTTGCCTCTGACAAATGCTCCAAAGTAAACCTGGACTGTTAAATTAGCGAGTAAAATTTTAAACCAATCTCCTTTCTGGTGTTTAAACACCACGAGAACAGTAAAAAAACTGAAATGTGAGACATCTGTGCATTTGTTTTAAGGCACAGTGTTATCATGAAACAACCAGGTTGAGAAGACGCAACACTCTTTTGAAGGCCACATGGACTTTTGTTATGTAATGATTAATTAAAAAGTACGCACAATGTTACATATTTCCCTTCATCATATATATATACTGTATATATATATACACACTGTGTGTGTACATACACGCACACATATATAGTACATACAGTATATATACAGTATGTGGTTACACCAGTTTATTAGGGATTGACAGTGCTGCTCAAGAAACGCTTGCAACATTTAAAGTGACCTTGAATCTGACTTTGACTTTGTTTTCATGTTATTT
This sequence comes from Brachirus orientalis, assembly GCA_016785285.1. Classification (NCBI taxonomy): domain Eukaryota; kingdom Metazoa; phylum Chordata; class Actinopteri; order Pleuronectiformes; family Soleidae; genus Brachirus; species Brachirus orientalis. The sequence continues at coordinate 3,994,287 of JAFBJR010000050.1, read as the reverse complement.
TAAGCCACAGCCATCACATTATGTGTTCGGATTTTCTGTTCATCCGTCTCTCTGTCCCTTTCTTGTAAATGCACTATAACAAGAAGATCTTGAGGAAATTCCTTTACATTTGTTACACATGTTCGCTTGGACCCCGGGATGAAGTGATTAGCAGCTGATGGCCAGCTACAGTAAGTCTAGGTCTTATGGTTGGCCCACAAACATGTTTTTTGTCCTCTAAACCATCAAATTCCTTTTATATCTGTCTGGGGGACTGAAACGGTTGATCAGCAGAGCCATATGACTGCTGGGTGGTGGTGTAATTCTTTTGTGTGCTGATGTAATAGAATTAGACGTGGTAAAGCCTTGTCTGTGGCTCGATGTGGAGAGCAGACTGGTGCGGCATCTGTTTCTCCTACCACCAAAATGACTATGGGCCTTTTTTCACGTCAGACATTTTTGGTGGAAATAAACAAATGAATGACGGCTGAGATCCATTTCGCTTCCTCAGTTTCAGGTTGCACGCTGGCTCACTGTACGGACTGCATGAACTAAACAGAGCCATTGTTGGTGTTAGTAATAACACTCGTCAAAATGGTTGCTCTGTGGGGAAAAAAGGGCCAATTAAACTTTTCTTAACAGAAGTCTGAGTTATCAAAATTAATATAAAATGGTACAGCCAAGCTGTCTGACTGATGTCTGACATCATGTAATTATTTATTCAGAATGAGAGTTCACTTTTGTAAATTAAAAAATTAGTCTATATAAGTTTATGATGATTTTGCTTTAGATTTTCTCTCTGTTACACCATTTTAATGGCAAAATTAGATATGTTGTATTCCAATACAAACCTTCACTCTGCCTTTAGGATACTCAGAGATTTATTCAATATTTAATGCTCCAACGACTCAATCTTTCCTGTCTCCTGGATGAGAAAAAATAAAATTTCTCCACACCAATGATAGATTCTGTGACACTGGTAATCATGTAGGTTACAGTGAATAGACATGACTCGTGATATGTTTTGGAGAGTTTTGACATATCTATTAAACATCTCTTTTAATTTGTCATCAGCTACTCTTTAGTAGCTACATCTAACTACAACCTGGTAGAGGAAACACATGGAAGGTGAATCACATGTACATTTTTTGGTTTGTCACTATATAAAAGCCACTATATAAAAGGTCCACTGTATAACATTTAAGCCGCCCATGGCCAAGTGTAAGGAATTGGGCTTGTAATCGGGAGGGTTGCCAGTTCACAGGTCAAGGGCTTGGGTGCCCCTGAGCAAGGTACTCAACTACCTCTGCATCCGGTTTATGTGTGTTGTCTACTGGGGTTTTAAAAAGGACGGGTTAACTACAGAGGCCAAATTCATCATGACTGAATAGTGACTGTCCAAATAAAAATAATTCTAATTGTAATTCTTGTCAGAAATTAAATATACTACCAATAAGTGTTTTTTAAAGTGTTACAATGCTTTAAAATAAAAATCATCCAAAAAGTATCCCCATGAATTTCGATTTTTTTATTTTAGGCCCATAGACCATAAATATACCAAAAGTGAACAAAAAATATTAGTATCTGTCTTCTTCATGCCAAAAGATCATTTGCAGTGTTTTGGAAAAAGGACTAATAGGCCAAGTTTTACATTTTGGGTCAGGCAAATGTTGACAACCTTCTCTTTGGAGAGAGTGATGTTTGTACAAATGGGAGAGCAGGAGAAGTTTGAAACGATATGGAGATTGTTTGATTTGTTTGTAAAAAGTAAAGATCTAACAAATGATAAGGGGGAGGAATAATAGGTAGTTACTAAACCCTACAACAAGGTTAATATGAGCTGAAACACCCTCAAGAATGATACACTATCTGTTTAGTGGCTGAGGAATCAACTTTTGTGAATGGTCTGCTGGTTTGTTTGTATTTGTTCTATGTTAGTTGTATGACACTTTGCACTTTGAATGATGAGACATGTTTAACATGCAAAGCATTACAGCTTATTGGTTCCTGAAGCTTGTGTGTGCAGCCGAGCCTCAGGAATCTGGGTGTTGTTTTTGAACCAGGAATGTCCTGAGAGCATCACTCAAACCAGTTAATCAGAAACTGTTATTTCCATTCACAAAACATCTGCAAACTTAGATCTCTTGTGTCAAAGGCAGAATTGGAAATGATTATACATGCTTTTATTTCCTCCCGTCTTGGCTACCGTAGCAGACTTTTTACTTGTTTTAATAAGAAAGAGCTTGACTGTCTTTCCACTCGTCACTCTCTACCAGTTCACTTTAGAATCCATTTTAAATTTTCTGTTCTTCAGCTGCAGTTTGAGGTCATCAGGTCAGAGGTAACTAGTGGTCCCACAAACTAAGTTTAAAACAAGGTCATCCCAAGCAGTAGCACCGAGGCCACGGAAAACCTTACCTTTTATATTATGCTGCTTAAATTGTGTTGATTCTTTTAAAAAGCAGCTGGAGACCATTCTATATACATGTTTCGTGTATCTTATTTGATTTTTTTTATGTTCTTGTTATGTTATTTCATTTTTTTGCGAAGCACTTTGTGCTTTTTACCTGTGAACGTTCACTTCCTTCCTAAATATGTGGATGTTCAAGTGTATGACTGAGAAAACATACTGTTGAAAACAAGAACGATGATGATTTGGTTTCTCAGTTGTGAAACCACTCATTTTGCACCCGCTCTGGACTTTTCTCATAGTGGCGAATAATCCAAGTCATGATCTACCTTAGTGTCCTTAAGCAAGGCACTTCTCTTTTGCACTTTGTCTTGAGTTTTTGACTTGCTGGGCTGAAGTGACTGAGACTGTGCTGTGTGTGTGTGTGTGTGTGTGTGTGTCACTGACAGAGGAGTCGTTGTGAGTCATGTCCCACGCTGAAGACCACAGAGGGACTGAGTGGAAGAGTGCGCGAGCACCTGTTTGCCGCTTCCACACTCCAGTCACCGTGAGGCAGCAGCAGCAGCGCTAAGTGGATGTGACTGCTCTGATTGCACTCCGCGGGAGAAGCGAGAAGGAATCGCCTGCCTCTGATCATCAACGCGTCATATAATGTTTCAGCGGACGCCCCTCCCCCTGTCTCGTTTTTTCCCCTCACTCAACCTCTCCTTTGACTCACACAGAGCAGGCTGTGGCTCACCGCTGGCGCACGCACCCGTGGAGGATACGGGCAGAAGATGGCTGACTTAGCCGGGCACCGCGAGCCCTCGGCGGCATCCCCACATTCAGCGTCAGCCGGACCGCTGGAAGGCTGCGAGACACCCGCCGTCTGGCGACTGTAAACAGCTGCCGCTGCCTTTCCTCTCTCCTCCCCACCTTCCTCCCCCCCCAGCCCCCCCGACCATCCTCATCCTCACCGCCAATATTGACAGAAGTGTCACAGGGAGAAAACCATGGCAGAGATGGAAAAAGAGGGCAGACCTCCGGAAAATAAACGAAACCAGAAAAGAAAACCAGCACACCCGGTGAAAAGGGAAATAAATGAGGAGATGAAGGTAAAGAGACTGGGGTCTCTCTCTCTCTCTCTCTCTCTCTCTGTGTCTGTCTCTCTCTGTCTCTCTGTGCGCGTGTGTGTTCGTGTGTGCAGCTGCAGATGCGTGTGATTACGCGTGGAAGCGGAGTGGCTTGTGTGGCGCGTGCGTTAGAAGCACGGGACCAGGTGTTCTCACTCGTGCTCGTCAAACTTTGATTGATGTTTTCCTTCTTACACATAGAAGTTCTATTGTCATGTGTGCATGCGCGCGGCGGCCTCAGCAGCACTCGGCACCGACAGCCCCGCACAATGGATGCGGCGCCGTGCACACACTGGCTCTGTTCTGGAGTAAGTTTAGGGTCAGTGGAGAAAAGGTTGGAGTGTGTGTTCGTGTCAACGTTGCTCTCTCTCTCTCTCTCTCTGTGTGTGTGTCAGCCTTTCATGGCTTTACTCTCAGACTGAATGGAAAATCCAGTGCGTCAGTGAAGGCGTCAACAGGAGCCTCTATATAATACTACAGCTATTAATACTGTTCCACTACAGCGCAGCGAAGCGCAGCCACTCTTCACAATTAGTCTCAGTCAGTCACTGGGGGAAACACTGGTGGTGTGTCCACGATGCCTTCGCGGGTCCGTGTCGACTTTGTCCGTGTGGGTTTGCCCCAAACATGAGATGAGGACTGTGTGCGCGTGTGCTTGTGTGTGTGTGTGTTTATGTGTGTTGTCCAGCTGCTCAGAGGCGTGTGATCCAGATGTGCGCGCGTGAGCTTTACGCATTCGACGTGAGCACAATGTCTCCTGTGTTTGGTCTCCCTGCACACGATTATCTCTCCCCATATTCAGCCACACGTTGTTTCTATTTATCTGCGTGTGCGTGTGTGCGCGCGTGCGTGCGTGTGTTTTCTCCCCCTCGTTGCTCACACTGTGATATCTGAGCCCTTTGCTCCTCAGCGGTTCATTGTGGAGAAAGAAAGTGTTCCTGGCATTCGTGTGTGTGTGTGCGCGCGCGCGCGTGTGTGTCCGCGCTTTGTCTTCATCTCTTCATTGTTTGTACACATTTGGCCTGAGACACAGTCACGGTCACACAGTGTTACTGCGCTCGTGGATGAATATGCAGGTGATCATATGCAGCGAGTATAATTGTGGAAATTTTTGATTTATTTATTTATGTTTGTTAGTCTGTCAGAGAGAAAGCTCGAGTGCTGGCTTTGAGCGAGTCCTGAAACAACCCTGCTGCCACAGAAAGCCCTTTTCTTTAACTAGACCTCACCAAAATATCTTCTTCCTCCTCCTCCTCCTCTTCTTTGTACTGGTGTAAAATTGTGACAGTATATGGAGACTCAGCTGCCAAAAGAAACATAGTATGTTATAATCGTACTGATTTTACAAAATAACATGACAGTGTAGCCAGTTGATGAACAACCATGTTATGTATCTTAGTTTATTTCACCCATGTAGGTGCAGCATTAAACAGACCCTTTCAGTCGGAATCCATAGAGATGTCCTTGCTTGTTACTTCCTGTGAAAAATGAATTAGAGGTCTAGAGAAAGGTGAGTCACTTTAATAACCGCAATTTAAACCTGAACATTTTTTATTTAAGATTTTTTTTAAAAAAAGAAGAAAATTATTCCTCACGCTCTTGAGTTTGTGAAGGAACGTAGTTCATACAGTTCACCCATCATCATGCTGCCTGATGCAGGGAGGGAGGTGTGTGTGTGTACCTGGTTTTCCTTATGTTGTGGGGACCTAAATCTTTTTTTACACAGTTACATTATGGGGACTTGTCTTCCTTATGGGGACAACAATCAAATCCCCATAATGAAAATGACTCAATTTTAAGGTGAAGGCATGTTATAAAGTTAGGCTGAGGTTAGGGTTAAGTTAAGGTTAAGGTTAGGGTCAGGGTTAGGGTTAGACCATGAGTTATTATGGTTAGGATTGGACTAAGTCATAAAAAATATATATATATGCAAGTCAATGCAATGTGTGTTTGTTGCCCCTTGTCTCTCGGGGACTTTTTCTGGCATAAACACTGACCAGTAGTCCTCATGGAGACCAAAACCTGGTCCCAATGAGGTTGGAGATTTGAGTTGTGGTTACGTTAAGGTTAGTTATTAATTGTTTGTGGTATAAGGATAATGTCTTGGCTGTCTAAATGAACAAAAGTCAATGCAGTGTTAAGAATAACTCTGCAAACCTGTGTGTGTGCGTGTGTGTGTGTGTGCGTGTGCTCATCAGGGGAGGAGTAAAGGTTGTGTTAGTGGAGCATTAAAATGGGAGAAGTCTCTATGAGCATCCTCAGGGCAGAGTGAATGATTGTCTTGAGAAACTGCATGTGTTATTTTGTCATTTAAATGGTGTAACAGTGAGAACATGTCAGGCAGAATCATCATTAGTCAACATTGTCTCACACTCCTTATTTAAATGTCTTCTCTCATACCAAGCACGTAATTACAGGATGGCAGACATCAGTCAGAAATGGCATTTTATTTGCAGGTCCGTATGAGCTGCCGTTTGATGATAGATGTCTTGATTTTGGTCGTCATGCAAGATTCACTGAACTGACATAACTTATAATAAACATGTCTTTTAATTTGTCATTGGTGTTTTTTTTTTTAGTTAAAATGTCCACTAACTGTAACTAAAATCAGTCAAAAAAACACAAGGAAGATGAAAATGTCAACTGCATTTGCACTTTAAATATGTCAAGATACATAATGTCAAAAAATATTTTTATATCTGATACACTGTACTGTAGGTTTGTCTGATGATGTTTAGGGAAAACAACATCCTACTATAACAACTCCACTGTCAGAGACACACACCTACAGGCACACACAAACTGCTGTGGTTGGATCTGCAACAGATTAATGCTGTGACTAACGATTACTTCCATTTTCATTTAATTTGTCAGTTATTCTCTCAATTAATCAATAATTGTCAATGTTCCCTCAGACACCTTCGCAAATGTCTTGTTCAAAACCCAAAGACATTTTCATTTTCACTTCATTTTCTATCATAGAAGAGAAAGAAAGAAAAAATACATCACCACTAATTATCAGTTATTTAAAATAGTTGACAACCCATTTAGCATATGAATATTCATTTGTGAATTGATTAGTTTTTGCAGCCTTAAAACAGATCTTTTTTTACTTGTTACAATTGCAGATGTATAGATTTTTGTCTAAGCATTACACACACACGTAAATGTCTTAATGTGAATCTGGAGACTCACAGGTTATTTAACATTAAAGTATGCCAAAATGCCATATCTAAATTGCTTTAATGTGTACTTTTTTCTCCACACACACAAGCAGCTGCTTGGTTTTGTTTATACTTTGGTCTCTGGTAGCCATCCTTCCTTTTTAAAACTTGGGACCATGCTCAGTTTCTTTCATCAGCTGGATCATCTAAATGATTGATTCAAAGAGGGATCGAACAATAACATGCAAAATAGTAACCACCGTGACATTCAACATGGTGGTGTTTTGTTGTTGTTTTCTTCTTTTTTTCTCTGCACGTTTGTGACTTCACAGTTCACGCAATTTCATGGGTGAAAAGAACTAGACCTTTTAAAAAGTGTCACCTTTTTCAGCGGCTTTACCAAAATAAAACATAAAAAAAATAATCCCAGTTTTACCTGCTAACGTTAGTGTGAAAATGGCTCAAGTGTCATGAACAAAAAAACACTCAGTCTGTTCCCTTTTTCTCTTCAGATTTGCTCAGCTTCAATATTTCAGTCCCAGGCCAGAGGAAAAATACTAACACAGACCCACAATGTGCCCTTGTTGTGAGGATCCTGCTCTGAAAAGCCAGCAGTCTGACAGTGTTTCCTTCATCTGGCTGCCTAATGTGAGCCATGGTAAAAGAAGCCCTGGTGAGTAATCTAGAAGAAGAAGGAGGAGTGGGCATGGAGAGAGAGGCTGGAGAGCAGGTTGACTTAGAAACAGGGAGAGAGGAATGTATACAGTGCTGGGCTGCCTGAGCTGTAAAAACTGTAACCTGAGTGTCTCTGTTGGATCAGATATCAAGGAAAGTTGAGGGAAATGAAAGCAGAGGAGAGGGAGAGAAAGAGAGAGGGAGCAAGGGAGTGGAAAAGTGGAGGAGGAGGAGGAGGAGGCAAAGGAAACTTGGCATGTGGATTCGGGAATTTTATCACGGTGTACTGTGACCTGCTCTGGTTTCTATCTGCAAGGTATTCACTTCCCACCATCATCATCATCATTACCACAAGTCGTATACAGGCCATGTCTGGGTCTGACTGGAGGGAAAGAAGAAGGGGAGACTGTGGACACACAGGGTTTTAATTTCATCATTATCTCCTGGCAGTGAAGTGTCACTGAACTGCTGTACTGGAGGTATCATGATTACTCTCCAATTATCCTTGAAATTTTTATGTAAACCCATTGGAGGACCATTATCTTTTCTCTAACTGGCTTTTGAACATAGACTGTATATAAAAAGTGGACTTAGTCTTCCACTTGCGAAACAAACTCTCATTTCGAATCCCGGATACATGCAGTGTGACCGACACCATGTCAGTGGCCCCTTTTACACCTGCATTAGAATGTATTTTCTGTCAGTGTCTATCAGTCATCACAAGCATTTACACCAGGTATTAACAGGCATCTTCCAGTGTCAGCATCAAGACTTCAACGTATTTCCGCTCACATAGTTGTTGTGGGTGGAGCATTCACACTTCTGTTGAATGTGGTCACAATCCGTCTCCGCCCACCTCCTGAAGGGGTTTGACAGATCGGATAACAGATCGGGTGCATTTGCACCTGTACTTACAAATGACCAGGCGCAGTCACAGAAAACACATCTTATTGCCAGCTGTTTGATGCTGGAAGTTCGCCGACGTGGCCTGCTGTCAGTCACACTGGTGTCCACCCATATGTGCTGCAACCTTTTAACATCATTTACAAAATCATGTTCAAAGGAAGAAGACCCGTAACCACTGACTGAGACATTAACTCCTCAGGATTATTGCTACTTCCTGGTTAGACTCATCCAGCAAACTGTAAGACTGTGTCCTCTTTTTAAATGTGTTGGGTGGTTCTGTCTGATGCTTACTGGAACTGTAGTTTTGTTTGGTTTTTAGGATTTTGGTGGCTTCTTGACAGTACTGTTCTTGACAGTTGACTAAATATGTCAACGGAATTCTAATTTATAGTGCAAAGCGAACTTCATGTTCAACTTTTCTTGAAACCAATGAGACCAATAAATCCAAAACTGTCCCTTTGACTCTCTGTTCAAAGCTCTGCCCCCAAAACAATGAAAGTTTTGATTTTTTTAATTTGAATCTATGTGACCCTAAGCTTTTATCAGGAGCTGTGGTGATAATAATGAAGACGTTTCCTGGCACGCTGAATGTGTCGAGGTGACCAATATTGTAAACACATCATGAATGACTTTGGTAATAGGCTATACAAAATTAAACCATAGGGGTTTTTAAATGCTATTTCTGGACTAAATGGTGGTTTGTGGATAACACAGTATGCTCTGAAATATGAGGCCTCCCAGTTAAGTTATATGTAGGCTCACTGTTTGACTGCTAGGTGTGGTGTCTGACTATTATTGATACAAATGTAACACTATGAATTGCATTAATTATATTATAGCTGTGTCATTTACTCATTTTGTTATTAACTCTTTTCTTAACCTTGGAGGTGAGTAAAGTCAGAAAAATGACCAAGTTTTAGTTTGCACTTTCATATTCAAAGCGAAGAACAGCGTGGTGATACTGAGTGTGAACTGAAAAATAAAAAACTACAACAGCAGACATTGCATTTGCTGCAAACTAGTAAACCAGTTTAATAGCCTTGGTTTTAAAACGTGCAACAGATGCGCAAATATGCACTAAACGTGCAATCTTCAACTACAACATAAAATGAAATAACTAAATATTAACACATGAACGTATCTAAAGATATATATATTTCTTTAATATGTTAAAATGTTTTTCTTCCCACACACTATTGGGGCCCCCTCTGATGATAAGGGGCCCAAAAACAAACATTCTGGTTGGTAGTTTATGAAGATCTAATACTTTTGCCAGAAGAGTTTACAGGTTAAAAATAAATGGTGTTAAAAATGGACAAGATGAATCAACACAAACCATGTCCAGCTCATGGGCACATCAGCAGTTAAAACAGTATCAGGAGGTCAGTAAGAGTGAATCATTCCTGTGCAGGGTCTCACAGGTATGAACTCTGCACTTTTGTGCCATGTTAAAATAAATCACAACACTCTGCTGCCGTCTAAAAGAAGCTCAGTTGATGGTTGATCAGTCTGCTTTCCACCTCGAGCCACAAACAGGACTTTTACTACTTACTACTTCATTAGAATTATCCTGCAAATAACAATGAAACACTGACCAGTAAATACTAAAACAGCAGTCAGACAAGAAAAGACAGTCAAGTTAAGAATTAGAAAGTCAGCAAACACACTAAATAATATAATTAGATCACATTCACCACAGGGTATTAAAGCCTGCGTTTTATTTCTCATTAGTGGCCTTTAATTTTCTGATTTTCAGTTTTAAGAGCCGTACTCGGGGTGGTGCAGTGGTTAGCGGTGTTTCCTCACAGTAAAATGTTCTGCGTTTGAACCTACAAGCCAACCTGTGAGTGTGGAAACCCACCTGTTATTACTGTGCACGTGGATGTTCTCCACTTACTCCAACTGCGGGAGATGAATTAGTGTGATGCATGATGGATGGATGAATGGGTGGTTGGGTTAGTCATGGATGGAGTGGTTGTTGGATGGATGGATGGATGGCCCTCAGCCAGTAAAGAGTAATAACTAGAAATCAGCTCCTTTACAGTTTAATGTATTACTTTTCTTGACATATGAAAAAAATACTGTACATAAATAACAGATAAAAGCTGCCATTGTTTATTCTGAAGTTATTCTAAGTCAGTCCATCAAAAATTGCGTGTAAACTTTTTTGGCTGGGCAGTGTGTGTTGCAGGAGCACGAAGTCCCAAAAGGAATTCTCAAGCATCCTCTTGAGAATTGACAATGATTATTAATTCCAAACTGCACCAAAAATCTGTAAAATAATTAAGATATTGTGCTTTGTGTCTGGTACACATAGTAGACCAAAACAGATGGACCAACTGGACTCACCCTCCAGGGGCCATGCAGTTTAACAACTAAATACACAAACATCTTAGCTTGGCGTGAACTGCACTCACAGCTTTGTTCTGCTCGAGGCTCTTAAAAGCTGTTGGAATAAATACAATCTGACTGCTTTTGTCTATATGCTACTCTGGATTACATCCAGAGTAACATATAGACATCTGCTGTGTCTCCAGCAGCTCCTCCTCCTCCTCCTCCTCCTCCTCAGCTCAGCTAAAGCCAAAGTTAGTGCCACTGCTTTAATGAGCCGCCAACCAGGGTTAGATTTCGGCTTTAATAATACTCCCACTTTCTCAAAGTAGTAGGGTGACACAGAGGACAGGATGGTAGGAAGGAAAGAGAGACACAGAGAGATGCTGTGTTTTTTTCTCCATCTACTGGTTATTTTACAGCTACATCCGTTGGACTCAGGCGTGCTTTCAGGACGGGTTATGCTCCAACTCATTTGTTCAAAGAGAGGATTTTCTCCGTGGTGATTTTTTCTTCTTAAGGTTTCATCCTTGAGATTGGACTAATTGTTGGATTTGTGCATGCCAATGTCAGTGCTCTGCCACTATTTGGCTCACTGTTACAAATTTACTCTACTGCCCATAAAATGGAACAAAGCCCAGCTTTGTTAAAAAAAAAAAAAAACACATTGAGAATGTTTTTGTGTATTCTTTTTAAATGCCATACAGTTACATTGAGCGTTTACTATATTCCGTTTCTTTTCATTTCTGTAACGTGAGAGAATATCCCTGTTGAATGAGAAAACAATCAATACAATCCATAGAGAAAGCTCATTCATTAAAGCTGCAGTGCAAACTTTTGTTGGTGGTGTTATTAACTCTGCTTCTCTTTGGTCTTCATGAACCGAAATGATGTAACATTATTTGTATGCTGCATCTGAAAACTACGACGGGTGGAAGTAGCAAAAAGTACATGAAAAAAAATGCAGTGGAAAAATGTATGTGAATTTTTTTAAAAAATAACAAATTCAACAGTAAAAATGGATGTGAAGTAAAAATCCATTTACATCCATTTTTATTATTACTGTCTGTTACTTCCACCCTTGTGGACACATCCCTTAAATTATAAGTAAGCAATTTTGTGTTGGAAATGATAACTGGAGAATGTAGGACGAGGTCAATGATAAAAATGTGATCATTTATCTCTTCATTTTTCTCTTCGCATCCATTTTACCACTGCTTTTTTAATTTAATTTAATCATTTAATATTTATTTCCTCCACCCTCGTAGAAAACAGGCTCTTTCAAGAATCCATTCCATTTCCATTATACAGTTCTAGCACTATTCAGCTTGACTCGACTTTATTCTTTTCTTGCTTTTTCATTATGGATAGTACATGGTACTTTTTTCGTGCCTGCTCTGTCGAGGTTCCAGTCAAGCTGAGCCGATACTAAAATGTGACGTGGACATACTGTCGGTCACTGATTGGTCAGTGAGTGTCGTCACTGGAAGAGTCGTGAGCGCGACGCCCGACACAAGGATCAAAGCGAACAAGGCTGAACTGTAGATCAGTTAAAAAGACTTAAAAATCCTCAAAACATGCGCTCATCTCTAACGTTTAGCAAGTCAATTTCAAAATCTCAATATTTGACAGAGGAGTCTGGTGTATTTAGCGACAGGACTGCTTCAAGCCGTTCACGACCTGTTCAGCTGTAATTCAGTTCACTGTTTCAGACATTGTGTGAACTCATTTAACAATAGTCTGAAGGCGACAGACATTTCTTTATATCTAAATGTTACTCGCTACAGTTTCAAGCCGTCCAATTTAAAGTAAATCGTATTCAGGTGCAATGCTAAGAAAAAGGCCTGATGTGGCATCTCTAAGGGCAACAGCATGGTCGTGTGGGTATAACTGTCAGAACTTTAACTCGGCTCAGGACGTGGCCTTCAGGCACGGTGAACACTGCTGACACTCATCGTGGTTCAAGCAGAAGTGTTGTCACATCAGCAAACATAAGCTGCTCTGATGTGCAGTCATCAACCGCCATCTTTGAACCCCCCAAAGCTGAGAACGCCAGTGTTGTGATGTAGACTCACTTTTTTTGTAAATGACTGCTGGTCATGGTTGTGATGGTGACACACTGACAGACCTCGACATGTTCATGCCACACACACAGGAGCAGCATATGTGCATGTGTTTGTGTGGTGTGTCTGATCACCACTACAGGGCGCTGTGTCTTCACCTGTCTACCCACTGACCACCCCGCCACAGCAGTGTATTATAACAGACAGATCAATAACTCCTGTCATTCTTCATTAATAATGACTTCACAGCATTTAGACCAGACTCTCTGTCTTCCTAGAGCTCAGTGGCTTCTGCACAAGATATTTGACTTTATTACTGTCTACATTACAGGCTCAGAGCATGTTGATTCAGAGTGACTATTCCAAAGACCAAATGCACCATGTACTGAATTCCTTTGGGGGCAGCCCATGGCCAAGTGGAAAGGCAATTTGTTTCGTGACTGGAAGGTGGCTGGTTTGATTCCCCCACCAGGTCAAGAGCTGGGGTTCCCCTGAGCAAGGTACCCAATCCCCATTGTTCATTGTTAATTGGACTCCTGAAATTGACCCCAGCTCTGGGGCCACATCCAGTGTACTCCTAGTGCCGGTCCCAAGCTCAGATAATTGGGTGGGTCGTGTCAGGAAGAGCATCTGCCGTAAGAATCTCTGCCATATGATGTGTGTGGCTCATCCACTGTGGCGACCCGTAGACAAGAAAAAGCAAAAAATAAAAATCAAATCATGAATTTCATTCCAATAATTTAATTTAATTTAACATGTAGATAAACTCCGGTAACATAGTTAATAACATAAACTTCCATGACATAGGACTTTTTCCTGATACAAACCTGACTTTAAGAAGAATGAATACTTATATTTATATTATATTTATTTTAACAGACAGGTGGATAGGACAGTGGTGTGACAAGTGAGTGTAGGTGGAACCGAATGCAGGACACAACACAAGAGGGTTCAGGTGAAAATCAGTGTCTACTGGACGAAATAATACACAGACAATCAACTAAAGTAAAGGTAAAAAAATCACTGGGCTAGAGAGAGAGGAGACAAAAATATTATAACTACTATTACAAAATGCTGGAACACTCACAGGAAAAGTGACAAGACAATCTGGCAGGAAGTGAAGTCTGAACTGAGCTTATATTCTGCTGGGGAGGTGAGCTAACGAGAAAACAGGTGTTTGTTATTCAGTCTATCAATCACCTGGGGGCGGGATGAAGGACAGGAAGTGAATGAGAATGAAATAAGAGATTCATGAATATTTCAAAATAAAACAATGGGGAAAGGATTCATACAGCACATTGTCTAACTGACCCTCATCAGGGAATTTGTTGCATTAAATTTATCAGTGTGCAGAATTTTCTGTTAGCCGTCATCGACAAAGACCTTGTCAGGACCAGCAGTCCTAATACAAACCAGAACCTGCCCAAACTGATCAGAACCTCATGTTGGAGGCCCTGATTGAATAAAAGTTCTAATGTGAGTTGCAGTTAGGTTAAGGTGAGGGATAAAGTCTAAACTTAGACTGTTCACATTATTGGTAGTCAACCCACAGTCACAAATCTCTCTCTCGTTCACCCTCTAGCTGTGTCCTAATTCAGGGTCTGGATCCTCCTGAGTGCACGGCCGATGGAGGAGACTGAAGTCATGCGCTATGTCAAATGAGACGGTCCAGTCGGGGGAGGGTGGGGCGGGGTGTGCCTTCCTTTTCTTCTTCTGCTAATAAATTCCGGCAGGCTGCACAGCGAGTGCTTACATACTGTCATCTACAGTTAAAAGTCCTGAATCACAGTTCTCCTGCCTTTGAGATCTGACTTCTGATTTAAGCCCTAATTTTAACATATTTGATGTAAAAAAAAAATGTCTAAAATATATTTTATTTTTGAACATAATTATAGAACTAAGTGTATTATTATTTAGTGTCTTTTGTTGTACCAGTTTATCACTTTTTATTTATTTATTTTGATGGACCCTCCAGTTAATATTATTTTTTTTTAAATATTTCATGTAATACTGGAGTTAATGTATCAAAGGCTGAGAGACAAACATGGACAAGACATATAATTTCCCTTAAATGTAACTAATATAATTTACAAACATATCTCCTCACAGATTTATGATTTGAACAACAGATAGAATAAAACATTAGTTCTAAAATAATATTATAGCAACATCATATATGCAGTCAACATAATTATTGATTATTCATGACAGATAGTTATAAGCATGAAATATTAGAACTAACACAGGTTTGACCAGAATTCTTAACTCTTCTCTTTAATCCTCAAGTAATAATATCTAAATAATATCAAGAATGTGTTGAAATTACTTAGTAAGTCTTAGTAAGTATTGAATGAAATATACCTGATTATATCATAATTATATTTTATTTGTATTGTTATTTGTATGAAGTTAATTTTATTTATTATTTATTTATTTATTAATGCCAAGATGGGAAATTGAAATATCACATCCATATACCACATAACATAACATCAATTAGTCCACAATTATTACAAGTTGAACGTAATAATGGCACACGTCAGAATTATACATACAGCACATAAACATTTGAACAGTCCGTCATCCAAATAGAGGCATAATGGATATGTGGCATCGCAGCGTAGGCCGCGCCGCCAGGGGCATTTTTGCATTTGGGTTTGGTTTACTATTATCCAGGCTCCACCGAACCTGTTGCTGTTAAAAAATAAATAAATAAATAAAATAAGCTCTAACACTGGCGCGCTAAGATTTCTGGGATATCCTCCGCTGTGAAGGATACACAAATGTGGAAAGGTACACAAATGTATCCTTCAAAAACGTCGGCCGCATGTGATTCACGTGGCATTTGGGACGGTCCACAGCACGGTGCTGTGACACATTTTGACGACGTCTGGACGACAAATCCACACTTAGAAGGATCCAGAACCTCTCTCCGTTTGTGTTTGTGTGTTCTGGTGTGTGCTTTAGGTTGTGGCTGTTAATTGAACCTGTGTTAGTTGATTGAGTCAGTGGTCTGTGCTGTTGACACAGACAAGCTCCATTCAAGCCATTTCATTCTACCCTCCCCCCGTTTTTTGTGGAGCAACACAAGTTATTTGTTCGTTGTAGATTCACACAGTCAAATCAAGTGTTTTGCCTTTTCACCCACAGTTGGACGACATGAATCAATATTTCACAGCCGCTGAGGCAGGTGTGAATAAACAGCCTTCAGAGGAATCTTAACTCACTCAGGTTAAAAGTTTATTTCCTGTCTCATTCTCTTGGGGTCAAACATCCACACCAGTTTAGTGATATTTAAAAAAAACAAAACAAAATAAAAACAGAACATGAGCCAACTTTGTGTAATGTACCACTGATACATCATCTGGCAAGGCTAGGGTTATTGTTTAACTGTGTATATATATGACTAGTAGTAGTCCTCAAAGAGACCAAGACCTGGTCCTAATGAGGCACAACCTCATTACTGAGGGGAACAGCTCAAGGTTAGGGTTAGGCATTAAATATTGATGGTTAATTTTAGAGATAACACTTAGGTTATTGGCTGTCCTAATGAATTGAAGTCAGTGAGAATCCTTAAGAGGATAACTGTATTAATGTGTGTGTGTGTGTGTGTGTGTGTCTTTTACATTTGTGCTGGTTGGCACATGATCACACCTTCTCTGACATATCGACAGAAGCTGCCTGTAAGTGATGTTTGAGAGTGTGTGACGAAGTGACTGAAGAATAATGCAAGGAAAAACAAATTGTAGCCTCTCAATGAAAAGCATACTTAGTTAATTCTGTCTGGTGAAGTTTACGTTATATTTAAGTGTAATATTTTAACTGCCCTTCGACAAACCACCGATTCCCAGCACCAAATTCCATATAGCAAAATCACTGATTCTACATCACGACACACGGTTGATCAACACAGAGTCAGAGAACCTGATCTGTTGAAGTAATCAAATGTGTTATTTTGTTACTTGATCTCTTTAGATTTGCCTTAGTGACACAAACTAACCAAATGAAGCAGCAGTCGATCAGCTTCTCTAAAAAACACAGATTTTCATCATGGACTCTGGTGCTGCAGAGTGAGTGGTTTACAAATGTCCATTTCCAGTCAGAAAAGACAGATAAAGCAGCAAACATATATTATATAAGATATCACAGATTGTCTTGAGTAAGTATTTTGTTATGCTGACTTTCACTGTAGGAGGCTCGCAAGGAAAACCCACAGGTCAGGCAGTGCTGAACACTTCAGTCAGTCAGTCCTTCATACAGCTTTAATCAGGACATGTCATTATAATTCATTTTGTATTTAAAAATGAAAGATCTTTTCCATCTGACGAAAACATCTCCTCAACGTAATTATGAACAGCTTTTTTTCCTCTCAGCTGGTAATTCAGCAAATTAGTGACTAATACTCAATAATCACATAGACCAGTTATTTACAGATGATTCATCCTCTGATATTACTGCTGTGGATTTCCAGGAAAAAAGGTTTCAATCTATGTGTCACACTCAGACATGGATGAAACACTTACCATAGTTTAGCGTTGAGTGGCTGGATGCCTCTGGGAATATTCCAGCTGAGGAGCGTGGTGGTGATGATGGGCTGCCTGCATTAGCAGGGTTATGGTTTTGTTTTGAGCTCAGTGTTTATTGACTGTGTTATGGAGGCAAAGCTTTCATATTTCACCTGCATAGAGTAAGCTTTATTCATGCTGGGACTTTACTGCAAATCCGATGGCATTAAATATGACATATACTGTTTACTGGATTATGATATTTTCCAAATGTGAAGTGTGATTTGTTGCTTAGTGACAACCATAATACTTATTGTTTCTACCTTGCATTGTATATAAAATTAAAGCCCAAAAACAGTGTAGCCTCCCATTAATAGTCAAGGAACAAAAATGAAGGTATTGGTCTTTTCATCTACTTCTTAGTAAAAAAATAAGAGAGAAGAAAAAAAAGATTTTCATTTCTCATAACACTGAAATATTTAAAATCTGTGGCCAAACTGTGGGTGAGTTGTGCTGTTCAATGGACAGGAATCTATTTTGAATTCCAGTACCTTCCAAACATTCCAGTCTGATGCACAGTCAACTCATAATCTTTTAGGAAACGGCACATGAAATAATAATAATAGTAAAAATCCTAATGAGATATTCAATGGTATTAGTCATGGTTGTATTAAAAAGTTCCCATCAACGCACACATGACTTCATAGGACATTGCATTGACTTGCAGTACAATTATTTCCCAGAGACTTACTCTAACCTTAACCATAATTACTAGTGCCCTAATCTTAACCCCGACCCTAACCTCAGCCTAACTTTAAAACATGTCTTCACCTTAAATTGTAGTCATTTGTGTTACTTGTCTTCCTTAAGGGGACAAAATCAGGTCCCCATAACACAATAATGTATAACAGATTTAGGTCCCTACAACATAAGGAATACCAGGTACACACACATGCCAAGAAACCCACATATCCTTCTGCAAGTTTAAATTGTCAGAAACATCATCAAAAACAGATGTACCTCTGCTGTGACTCTGTTTCTACTGGACGGACATTTTTATTTGGCCTCACTTGTGATAACTTTTGTCGCGAGAGAGCTGTCTCTCTGATAAGATCCCCCTCTTTTATTGTGAAATGATAAGGGCCACTTGTTGAGCTGGGTGCACACTGCAGTGTTTGGACTGAGTTAGTCCCACTTAGAATGAGCTTTACATTCGAAGACGAGTCTAAACCTCAGTCTCAGGAACAGTTCTCACAAATGCTTTTATCATGGTCAGCCTTCAACTTTATTTTGCGTCTATGATTCTTTTTTTTTATCCTTTTGCAACAGATTAGACCTTTGATCAGATTTCATTTACTATATTCAATCAGAAATATCAAAATGCCTAAAGGTTACACTTTTTCTATTTTGTCCTGATTCATTTAATCATCTTTTAAATAGTATTGCCTACATTGCACATTACACCAAAACTGCCTCATTAAAGGAACCCTCACACTCCAGTTTCCACCTGTTTGACCTGTTGTCCCGTGGAAGGCACCACAGGCGTATTAAAGCCTGGACAAACAGGCTCAGAGAGGGCGTCTTCCCCAGAGCCATAACCACTCTGAACTTCTGAACTTACACACCAGTTCATGTACATATGCTGCGCAGTATTATTTTAAACATATGCAAAACTCATGTGCAATAACTCTTAACTGTGTGCAATCATTCTCAACCTAACAGCTGCTAAGACCCCATTCTTTTTCTACACTGATTCACATTTATTTTTATCCTATTTATTTAATATGCTACCTTTTTGTGATTTTTGGCTTATCTTATCTTATCTTATCTTATCTTATCTTATCTAAAAGCAGGTTGTTTTTGAGTCTGATTCCTGTTTGAAGCCCTTTGCTGTGAATCTGACCAGTCAGCTGTTTTTATTGCAGAGTTTTGCAGAGAGCACCATGAACGAGCTGCTTGGCTGGTACGGCTATGACAAGGTGGAGCTCAGAGACTCGGACAACCTGGAGATAGGGGAGACGCCCCAACACATCTCTGTCCTCAAAGGTATTTATTTCCATTGCACAGTATCAGTTATTATTTTTAAAGCACCATACATTAAGTTGAGTGCATGTATTCTTTATGTCTGGCATGTTTTATTTTGAGAAAAACGATGAGAGTGCTGCACAAGTTATAAAAAGCAATGCATTTCACTCCTATAGTCTTCATCAGGGCAACGATTACAACGGCAGCAGGTGTATAAACAGATTAATCGAGTGATTAGATCACATGGTTTACTACCTGAATACCAAAGGAAGAAACAAAGGGGCGGAAAAAAGAAAGAAATAAAAAAGAAAAATATAATGCAAGACAAGAATATAATATAATACATTATAAAATAGTAATACTAGCGATTAATAGAGGAAAGTCACAATAGATAAAAGAGGAGAAATGTATAACACCAAGCATAAAACCATATTAATATGAAACTATCACTTCAGGACAATTGAAAAAAAATGTATTAATAAAAGATTTTATATTTTTCTACAATGGCCTGCCACTTATGGTGCATTGGTTCTCTCTTAAACCTGAAAGAAAGGTAATTCTTTTCATTTTTTTTTTTTATACCCAACTAATGCTAATTTTGCTTGAATTTTCCCGTCCAGAAAACTTGTTGCCAAAAATCTCAGCGTCGACAGAGAGCTGTGAAGAATCTCCAGATCGAGCCAACAGCTCCCAGTCTTTGCCGGCCTCCAGGAACGGCGTCACGGAGCCGTCCACCACACCGTCCACCTCCACGCCCAGCACCATGGAACATGGCAACCTGCCCATCATCGTCCCCATGATCCCTCCACCACTCATCAAACCCCCTGCAGGTAGAGAGCAAGTGATACATGCTGAAAAGAGGAGGAGATGAATTTCAACAATGGCAAACTTTACATTTATACATGGAAAAAGTCAAACACGATGGTCGCCATCCAAAGAAAAATGTGCTCAAACACTCCAAACACACAGGAGGCTCATTAACTGTTTTTAAAGCTGTAGTGTGTACATTTCAAGTATAAACACGTGTCTGTTACATTCTCACCATTGTCTAATGAGTTCACTGGAGGCTGATTAAGTCTATCAGCTCCACGTTCCATATATACTGTGTTTCTCTTTAGCTCTTGTGTCCCCTGGTGACATTCCTGCACCGCACACAGGAAGTGATTTGTTATGCTATTATACTACATTGTGTATGACGGTTACAAGAAAACACCAAAAAACCTCCACGCAAAGGTTCAGAAGAAAATTTGACTGCTTGTTCGGCAGTTTGAAGCTATAATGCGTCTTGCCCCCACCTGCCCCCGTGATGCTGGTGTAAACGCACAATATGTACCATCGTTATGACGTTACATCGTTTCTGTTCATGATGACCAAATGTCCAAAAATGAGTCACCAAAATTTACACCTTGCAGCTTTAAATTTCAACTGTCATCTAATTTTTTTTTTTATTTTAAAGATAACCTAATTTTTAATTTCCAAAATATGAAGACTAAAGACTAAAAATTCACTCAACTGCCCAATCCAGAGCCCACCCAAGGCATAAGCCAACTAGGCAGCTGCTTAGTTACCAAATAACCACTTGATGTTTCTGTCCACTGGATGGCGCCAACCACTCACTCTCACTACAGCTGTTGTGTGATATATCGCAATATTTCGCAAATACTCACTATTTTGCAATGCCGTGATAATACCGTATCATAACTTAACTTAAATATCGTGATAGTGTTGTATCGTGGTGTCTTCCCCAATGTTGAGCTGAAGTCATTTGGTTTTATTTTGGGGTTGAAGATTGCTCAGTAAGTGCACATCTGTTCATTAAAAATTACACTTTACAAAGCTACATTTTTAATACAAAAGTGCAAAGTAATTCTGGGCTGCTTTTGTGATTTCACTGCCCTCTAAGTTTTAAAGAAAAACAAGTATGGCACTTTTCAGGTGTAAATAACACATCTATAATTAATACAGTGTAAAGATTTACATTTCAGTAAATAACAGTCAAATACCAGCTACTCCAAGATGATGAAAGGGGGTCCCCCAAATCAAAGGTAGGTTAGGGCCCTGTAAAGGCTTTGGCTGGCCCTGGCCCAACCGCAAGTCCACAGTCACATCCTCAGGTTTCAACCTCATCCAGTGCTTATTGTCGAGCGCTTAGCAAAAAAAAAGTGAAAACTGTCTGTTTCTGCTTTGGCCTGGAATCCTCCATATCAGCCAGGGACAGGCGACTAATGAGCTTGCTCCCTGCTGTACACCTTATTCTCCTCCACCTGCCTTAGTGTCACTATTACCCCATTCTCTCTCTCCGAGGAAATGTCCACACTCCTCAGCCAGACAGAGGCTTCATTATCCCTTGAGTCTGCTGTTGCACAGGAGGCTGTTACGCCCAGGCGGAAGGAGTGAGCCACCTTGGCATCGCCCAGGAAGAGTCCCCACTGGCCCTGCCTAGGCGGAGAAACAGATGGTGTGGTCCCACTTTAAACCCAGCATCAACCCACCACCCGGCCAATGCCACCTTTAAACTTGCCACCTACCCCCACTCATACGCTGAATTATTCATGCGCCCCGCAAAATCCGACAAAGGACCTTTTGAGGTGCAGGTACGGTGCACGATGGTGGCATTTAATATGGAGGCTGCATAATTACAGGCATTTTTTTTTTCTTTTCGCCTCTTCGTGCAGATGTGAATATTTTGAAATGGGCTTGTTACAGGATGTGGGAAGGCAAAAACTTCTCTGCCTCTTTGTATGGAATGTACTATATGTTGCGATATTATGGAAGATGCTGGCCTTGGATCCTTTTCATTAAACTGAGGTATTTAGATTAGATTTAAAGCAACTTAATCAACTTAAAACAACAAAAATAACTACTACTACTGTTCACACCTGGCATTAAAACGCAACCTGGATATGATTAAGTCTACATGTGGATACAGTGTATGCCTAGTGACTTGTCATGTCTATTCACCCAATCACAGTATGTGTGTCTGTGTGCACGAGTGACAGCAAGACAGAAGAAAAAGATGTAGAGAATCAAAGCTCTGCTCACGGTTCTGTAATATGAAATGAGTTTTAACCATTGGGTTAAAAAAGTCAGTCAGTGTTGATACTGTGGCAGTTGCTGCAACTTATGGTTTTTTTTTTCTCAGCAGTGACTAGGGTAAAAAAAAAAAAAAAGGTATCTGCCGTGTTAGCACTACCTTAGCAGTCCCATCATTACGCTGTCTGTCAGCCAATCAGAGGCCGTCTTCTTCTTCTTCTTCAATTTTACCAGCAGTTATCGGGCAGGAGGTATTATCATTGAATGATGTTTTAATGTATGATTTCATTTGGAAATTTATATTTTACGTACTTAGTTAGCTTATAATTTTTTACAATGTAATATGTATTAAATATAATATAATATTTAATATTTATATTATAAATATATATTTATAATATATAAAGACGATGCCAGCACTGGCAGTCTCTCACGCATTCTGAGGATGGATTGTGTTCATACATGTTACGCAATGTGGACACACGTGTCCTCAAGCCACCTCTGAATGTGGTTTCTGTGATCAGACATGAGGACACATTCAGACTTTACTGAGTGTGATCAGTCAGGGAGAATGTTAATTCCAGGACTGAGGCATGAGATGGAGAGCAGAGGAGAGGACAGACATTAAATATGCATGTTGGCTCCACTGCGCTGTGTTTAGGGCCCAGGGGAGTTATTCACTTAATTGTGAGTTGGTCTTTACTTAAAATCTGATGGCCCCGTAGATCCATTAAGCTCCCTACGACGTGAACAACACAGTCAGTGTGTGATAAGGACAAGAGTTGAGGTGAAAGACTAATGGGCCTTGGTTTTTGTTTTTGGTTTTTTTTTTCTCTCTCACCCTCACACCAGCATAGCCATAATTTGGTAATTGGGAGATAGTGAAGGGAATCTCAGTGGACGTCTCTCACTAAAAGCCCCACAGTCACAGTTTACCACAAACGAGGCTTTTCCTCTGACCTCACATCAGCGCTGCAAATCCATCTTCATCTTCAAGTCATCCTCACTCATACGGTATTTTAACAACGCAGCATTAGTTGAGAAATAATGCTATACATGTAAATACATAAAAACTAAAAAGATAGTAGTCTGTTAAATAACAAGGTCCAGTGCGCAACATTTACGATGGTTTATTGACAGACATAGAATCTACCACCCATAAGCATGTTTGTATCATTTTTGGTATTAGTTTTGGTTTTCGTTGCCTAACCCTTGCCTATAGCAGCCTCAGCAGACCATAATGCGAAGGCCACTGTCGTGGATGAGCAAAGGAGTCCTCTGTATGTTATGCAATAAGCAGCTTCACCATTAAATGTCACTAATTTGTACACGCTATACTTACAGTATACTTTAATTTCTTATAAGTTCTAAACAGCCAGACTCAAAATGCACACTCAGGCAGACTGCTTTCTCCTCTGTATTTCTCCCATCTCATTTCTCATACTGCATGACCGTATACGCTGACTAAAGTGTTGACACAGTCAGGCACGTGACATCCTCATTAAATCAGTGTGACTAATAACGGAGGTGAAGCCAGTCGATGTCCTGCAACTCCACATCCTAGATGGGCCGCCACTCCATGACAGGGCCACGCAGAGACAAACAACCGTCCACTCTCACACTAACACCATTAGTCAATTTAGAGTGTCCAATTAACATCTGCACGTTTTTGGAGTGTGAGAGGAAAGTGGAGAACCCGTAGGAAACCCATGCACACAGGGGAAGAACATGCAAAACTCCATGCAGAAAGGCTCATGTTCTGACTAGGTCTTTGCTGCAAGGCAAGGTTAAAGACTGGTTAAAAGCAAAACAGAACTGTAGCCATTTTTAGAATTTGCACTAAACTTTAACGTTTTAATTTAATTACTGTGTAAGAGACAAGAGACGCTGCTGGAACTGTGGACCAGCCTGAGACACAAACGCTCGTCCTCTCTGCCAGCAGGATCGCAAGGAGAAACAGATTTTGGCACCTTAATAAATAGCTCATTTCATAAAATCTACACCCGCTTTACTCAAGGATATGATATATTAATATGTTCACAGCTTTATTTTTGCCATTAAACAGCCTTGTCTGAGTGGAAAGAGAAGTTTGTGGTGTTGTGTAAACCACCCATTCAAACAGAGTAACAAAGTGCATAGAATAAATCATCAAAGCACACAGGAGCTGCTGATCCACTGCTGCCTCCATCACTATGTTCAGATGTGTTATTGTGACGGTTGCAGTTTTAATCCAACGACGTCCAAACATGACGAGACAAGATTCTGACTTAAAGGTTTTTGAACTTTAGTGACTCAATAAAACAAAAGGGGTTTGCAAGTGTGTGAACAGAGGGTAGCTTCTCTGCTAACATGTGCTGAACTTTCTTAAAACACGACACTGAACTGCTGCATATGGTCTGCGCTATGGCTGCAAAGCATTGTGGGAAATGCAGTCCATCAATACAAAGACAGTCAATAATGCCTCTGGCCTGTAAATGCCATTACATCTGACTTAATGTGAAATATCAAATCAAAAGTACTGTCTTGTTTTTAACTTACATATTATAACTCACATAGTACATATGATATTTTGAATCAGAGTCACTTTCATTGCACCATGCACTGCACTCGAGGTTAACATAGGTTTTTTTTTTTTATAAAAGACATCATACTAAAATGTGTGATGAACTTTGAGCTCCATCCAAACTTAATTTCACTGTTGGTTTTTAATCTCTAGATGAGGACGCGTCCAATGTGCAGATCATGTGTGCCTGGTGCCAGAAAATTGGGGTCAAGCGCTATTCTCTGAGCATGGGGAGTGAGCTGAAGAGTTTCTGCAGTGAGAAGTGCTTTGCCGCCTGTCGCAGAGCATATTTTAAACGAAACAAGGTAAGGTTCTCTCCTCATCGTCAGCTGTGATGTTTAGAACTGCTGCAGACCTTCCAGTTACTTGATCCTATTCAGTTTGTTTAAGTGACAACGTGGTAGAAAGAAAATCACCTGAAATGAATATATATGTAGAAACACAACACAGCAATTAAAATTGGTCTATTTAATAGCATTTTATGACTATGCTGCGGGACCAGTTCTTAAAAGCTCACCCTCTTTCTTTGTATTGATGTTGCTCAACAGTTTTAAGGCGTAACTCCAAAGTGATCACTTTCAGATGCTGTTGTTCGAAGCAAAGGCCCTGTCTCACAGCAACCGCTACACCAGGGTTTTTGCTTGTGCAATCGCAAAGTGGCACAAGGTGTGTTTCCATCTGCCTGTTTTTATGCCCATTTTGAGTTTGTCCTATAAAAAAAAAAAGCCTGGATGAAAAGTCAAAAGAAAAAGCTTGAAATATCACATAGAAAAGTTGGCGTGCTGCTGAAAGGTACATGTAAATGCAAGTGCAAACGGGTGCAGCCTGCACAGGACAAGTGTGGCAAATATTATCACAATAATAGATGAGAAGCAGCAATGACATGCGACCATGTCTTTATTTACACCATCCAGTTGTGCCTTCTCATCTGCTTTCACTGCTTCGCTGAGAGATGGAAACACACATAACACGGACATTTTCAAACTGTTTTTTGTCATAAACCTTTGCAATACTTTTAATTGGAAACCAGGTGACAAGAACCAATGCTCACGACCAGACTTACGAGGGAATTTCATTTAATTTAAAAATATTTATGTGTGTACACATAAATATTTTTCTCATATGTGTGTGTGTGTTAAATGCAGCCTCTACTGGGATTAAAGAAGGAATGTGATAGTGATAGAGGGGAACAGCAGCTAAAACATCAAGACTTGAAGTTGTCACTTTCACTTGACAAGAATTTAAACATTTCCAGCTTCTGTTTGTGGGTGTGTGACATTTGAGCCAAGTAAAACAGTCAGTTATTTAAGTAAATGCATAGCCGGTGGTTGTGTCACACTCTATATTAGCTTTTCTTAAATGGCAGAATTATTTTTGAGTTTCTAGTGATGCCATCTTTATTTAGCGTAGGCTTTTTGTGGCGGTGGAACATTAGGGCGACACTCATCTAAAAGAAAGATAGCTGTTTAAGAAGGTCATTGTTAAGTTTCCATGTTTTTCAAATTCAGCTTATATAAACCAGCGGTGTTATACTGCTACATGGAAATAATGGTTGTGAATTTTCAAAAGTGGAAACTTTACATGAGAATTAACAGGAACTTATGGGGATTAGCAGGAATAAACTGGAAATATTTTTAAAATTGAAAGCTTGGAACTTAGATGTATATATATATATAGATGGTAACTAATATACTGTAGCATAACCTTGGCTTAAACAATTAGATTTGATGCAAGTACAGTTAATATCAATAAAATATCAGTGTTATTGTGTACATGTGCACATTTCTCCAGTGGCCACTTGTGGTACTGCAACAAAAATACTCATGTGGCCCAAAAGCAGTTTTCCCATAGACCACAATAGTAAAAGAGATGCATGTAAAACTGTTCATATGCACACTCTGCATATGAAACCTTAAGACATGGACACAGGCATTTATAGATCTATATATTCTATATTTTCTCTGTGACCACTTGTTGCATTTAAATATGTCATGGTGACATAGCAGAGGTCTGTAGTGTTTTTGCCAAGAGCAAAACACACCAGCAACATCGTCTGGCAACCTCCTGCACAATGAACACTCTTTTGTGCCCCTTACTGATCTAAATTAAGTTTTCATGAATTTTTATTAGCTTTTATAGTGTAAAGAGGGGCCTCATTGTTTGTTGTCTTTGCCTTTATTCTGCAATTATTCTATTACAATTACCCCGAATTCTGTCTTGAGACAATTAAAGGTCTTTTTTAACTAAGAATCTGTTTGAAAATGTCAGCTTTTAAAATCCTCTGTCTGACTGGAACAGAAATTACAAACTACTTAATAAATTAAAGCAGAAACCATTTTTGAGTAAACGATGTATTTCATTCCACCAACACCCTCAGGCCATCAACTCTAAAATGTCATGGTCACCGTGATGCATTAGAAGCCCGACAGCAAATATCAAAGTTGTTATTGTGCTCTTGTTTTTACCCAGTGACTGTAGTTCAACTTCCTCTCCTTTCTCTCTTGTACCAAAGCTGGGATATGTAAGGAATTACGCTGTGAGTATGATGTGTTTTCCCTCTCCTGCTTGTCTGTCCTGAAGTCAGTTATTCATCCAAAGCATTATCACTTTTCAAGCACTGCACTAACCGGAGCAGGATCCAGAGAGAGAGAGAGCGAGCAAGCGAGCACACACACACACACACACACAGAGAATGTCTGTTCATTTCAGTTAGTCGTATCCAGTTTCTTTTATTTTCAGACACTTTTCCCCCCTAAGCATGAGTCCAAACTGTTGCTCATAATGTATGTTCTTTTCATTAACCTCTTTATGCCCATTTAATTCAATAGTACATTTTTCATTATACTAAATGTTGAAATGATGATCTGTCTTGGTTCTGGTAATAACAAGCAGAGTCTGGCATATGAAGCATTGTGAGAATATATATATATACATATATATATATATATATGTATTTATATATATATACTACCATTCAAAAGTTTGGACACACCTTCTCATTTAATGTGGTCCAAAGGTGTGTCCAAACTTTTGACTGCTCGTGCGTATAAGGACAGGTGGACGGACATTGTTGTATGACAACTAACTATGTGACCCTATGAATGACCTTTATATGCAAACGGAGCTATATGATCTATTCTGATAGCATTTAAACTGCACAGAGTTGCAGGGAGCTGTGAGACGAAGAGCTGCAGGCGACAGGCTGAGGCTGCACACAGCCAACGTCTCACCAGCACCAAATGATGGAAAGAGAAGAAATATGGTCTGGTTTCTTTATTAAAATATATAAAACAGCGTGTTATTTCTGCCCCTACTCGTCTGTGACTTTACATTATAAACTGCATTTTAATGTGACGGACCAGAAATGATGGTTTAGGACCAACATCTTTGAGATTAAATGATTTGCTTAATTTAGTTAAATAGGCAGTTAAAAATAAACAATTGTTCCCAGTCACTGTAGATAAAAGTACTTCCAGTACTGTTTTCAGGTCTTAGTAAACATGTGCCCAGTCAGTAACAAATAAATAGCTATAAAATAATAAAATTAGTTTAAAAAGAAATAATGAGCCATTAAAATGCATTTCTATGCATTAAAAAAAAAATCATCACACATCAATTCATCACAGCTGATTGTGCTTTATTTCTGTAAATATGTAAAGTCATTTTTTTTTGACTGTTAAGGATTTTCTTTCATGATTATTACACATTATCTAACACTTGTAATGAGAAAGCACTTTTTTAGCATGTATATTTATTTATTAATGTTACTGGATTTTTTTATGGCAGATTCTCAGCAGTTAGATAATAAATTGTGTGTATGAGCGTAGACTACATCCACATTACTATTACAAATCTGTGTTAAAGGTGCAGTGCGGAAAATTTAGCACCGCTTGTTGGTGAAGTTGCAGCTGAATATCCCTCACCTCACCCTTCACTTCCAAGTATGTTGGAGAATCGATGTAGCCTTCAGTTAAGATGTTAGGTTTGTCTTTTGATGGCTACTGTAAAGACCTGGTGGTTCAACCTAGCTCCTGATATAATTGTCAGTTTTTGCAACTGGCAATTCACAATCCTGTACTGCAGCCAGGCTCCTATTGGATGATCCCAGCTGTCGGTCACCTCAAATCATGACTCTGATCAACACACCAGACTAGCATGAATAATTCCCATGTTTAATATAGTTTTCATGTCAACATGGGGATACAAAACTTCAGTGCAGATTAATAATCAGTCCACTTCATTTTATCTCTGAACTTGCATATCTTTCAACACGTGCACATGCACATTTATGTGTCTATATTCAATGACTTTCCACAGCCCACCTGCAATACTGTCAAGACTCACTAGGGGACCATGGGCCACACTTTGTATTGTCTATTTCCCTAAAATGAGCTTAATTTACAAAATTGACATCAGGGTGTATTGAAGAAAACCTGAAACTAGTGATTAAGATTTTTCATTCTCTGGATGAATTTTATCATTTATTTATTAAATCAAGTGAGAAATAGACTTGCCCTATTTTCCCAGAGACGTCCACTTGAACAGAATTCTTTTTGCAACCAGTGCAGTCGCCCCCTGGTGGCTCACTGCTAATTCCATTTTGCTTTAAAGGCTCGAGTCTTCAAACCCGAAGGCTAGTGCTGTTACAAAAAAATGGCCACTGCATTTATGCATATTTTGCGGTAAATTACTCGAATGACTTACTCCTCTCTGGTTTGTTTTTCTTTGTTTTTATCATTAAAATAAATCCTTAACAGTGATATTGACAAATGAAATGAGTCACATGGCAATTTTAAGGTTTGAGCTACACTACCTTTTATTTTCTCACTCATTTATAGGACATGCCACACAGAGAATCGGGATTACTTCCCTTCTCATACAAATATCCTGGTTTGTAAGCAGACAGTCATGTTGGTCGTTTCCCCTCATCCATCAGCAGAATACACAGGTTGAAACATCACAAACACAGGAAAGGCCTGCTCTTCTGCAGCGGCTCAGATTCTATATTTTGTCTGGCTCTCACACATGCATGCAGGACATTTGTGTAAGCGATACCCACGTTTCTTTTCTTTTTTTTTCCCCCTCATGCACCCACAAGGTTGGCCACAACAACACAGCCTGCAGGCTTTTCTCTTTTTTTAAATCAACAGAAGAAAAAAAAAAAAAAAGTATCTTGTGTCTGCATGTGCTTTGGGTAAGAGGAGAGGGGATGTAGGGGGAAGTCAGGGGGCGTTCAGCAGCTCTGGCATTATGTTGCATGAAATATCTCAGCTGCTTCATCCATGAAACCCAATCGCCTCCTTGGGTGACTGACTAAGTCTCCTACTTTCTCACATCTCTGTGTAACTTTGCATTATACAGTGTGTGCGTGTGCGCGTGCGTGATACTGTTTGTCACTGATAGTTTAACTCGGGCTAATCACTCATTCCCCCCTTTATTTCTTTGCGTTAAGCAGCTGGATTCGTTGGTATGGAAGGTGCTGCTTCCTCTCTCCTTATCCTGCTCACTTATCCTGTCACCTCACTCTGCCTGCTCACTTTCACTCTCTTTTCACTGTCCACTTTTTTTTTTTGTCTGTGTTTCGCTATTTTGCATAAAATGTGAGCCGCAAAGGCCATTCTGACTGGAGAAGTGTACTGAAACATTCATACTTTGATTTGAACAAAGGGAGGAGTTGTTCCTCTCAGCTGCAGGTTGAAGCTCTTCCACTGTCACACCTTAACATGGCACCGCTGTACGGCTCCCCCCCTCTTTCTTACACCCACACATAAACTGATAAACATGCTCGCTCATTGGACAAGGAGCCAAGATTAAGTTAGCCAATTAGTCATGATGAATTACCTCCTGTGTGTGAACGTGAAGCATGGCAGCAAAAAGGTGCATGTTTGAGGAGGCTTTCGTTTCAGCCGCAAGTTTCGAGCACATCGTTCATACATCAGCTAGACCTTTTGAAGCGCTGCATGCGGGAGTCTGTCACAGATGCATTGTTGTGATGAAATGTTGGCCGCTGCTGCTGCAACAGCTCCAACAATCAGCTCTTCTCTGTAATTTGGCCTGAGTTGCTCTGTTGTGAGTGAAAAGCAGTGTAGGAAAGAACTAAATCCATGGTTCTCAAACTGTGGTGCATGTACCGGGAAAAGCAGAAATACTGTTCTATTGTACATACCAGGGTATGTGATCAGAGTGGAGCTGAGGAATTTTGACTGGAAAATGAAACAAATGACAAGAAAAAAAAAAACTATTAACTAAATAATAATAATTAGAGTCATCTTATCTTTCGCTCCATCTTAATCTAATTTCTCTATAACAGTGTCTAAGGTATATGTGAGGAAGAGGAGGATGATGAGAGAGCAGATTATCTTACTGGGAATAAATCTGCCTCCTGTGAAAAGTCCACAGCTGACTTTGCTCGGCTTGTTTTCACCACTGTATTTTAACGTTGGTGATAATGGTGTTACATGGAGAGCTCAATATTTTCTCCGGTGATACTTGATTGAAAAGGTTTGAGAACCACTGGACTGTATAAAGTACCAGATTAAAATAAATTGAATTGTTTTATTATGTGGCATCTGTCAGGGATTCGTATTTGCTCATGTAAAACTGAAAACAGTCCAAATTAGTGAATGATTATGTCAATTTTTGCTACAGTTATTTTATTACCTTTATACGTGTATATTCTAAAGCTGCAGTGTGTAACTTCTGCAGATTTTGTTGTTTGTTATTATTCGGCCTCTGTTTGGTCTCCATGAACAGACACAACATTGTTTGTATGACAATGAGCGTGTGTGTGTGTGTGCGTGTGTGTGTCTGTGTGTGTAGGGCAGCAGCTCAGTGACAAGTGGGCGGGGCCAGAAGTCATAATCCCCCCAAACTGCTGAGCCACCAGGCGTTTTTAAGCAGCAGAATCCGCTTCTCAAACTTTTAGTGGGCACTACTTTCTGTTTTCAGTCATGTTTGCCGCTGTCTTGCTTCATTAACACAATGTTGCTGTTACCTTCACCTGTCTTGATAGAAAATGAATCACTTCCTGTGTGCAGCTTGGGACATTAGATGCTCTGCTCCACTGGGAAACACAGAGAGAGTCATGTGGAGCCGATAGATTCAGTCAGCAATTTATGAAGTCATTTGGCAATGGCTGGAGTGCACCCAGCATTATTTTGGATTTAAAAGTGATTTTGCGCAGTGGGTAAGTGGCAAGCACTGTGGCCTCACAGCAAGAAGGTCACTGGTTTGGATCGTGGTTCTGTGTAGAGTCACGTTCACGTTCAGTGAAAGAAAGACAGAGAGGGAAAAAATACTTAACACATAAATAACCCAAATCATCAAAAATAATCCATAATAAATATGAAATCATATCTGATTACATTAAAGGGTGCAAGGGGGATATATCGTTACAGTGATAATATTTTTTCATCATAAGATATGTGAATATATCTTTGTTCTGTATGAGTTACATCTCAATTTATGTACGATTTTTTCAAGGTTTTAATGGGGTTTTTTTTTATTAAATGTCATTTTAGAGAATAAATTGGGTTTGGATGTATGGATGCAGTATTTTCCTTTGAGACATGTAGGAATTAGTTTGCCTTTATGTGTATTTTGAGGCTTACAGAGGTATACCATCTTGCTTTGCCATGTTTCTCGTCCTGTACAGCCTGAACAGACAAAACCAGCCAGAGCACGTGCCTCAAAAACCTACCACACAAACCAAGAACAGTCCTCTGTTTGATACAATCTGCACTCTCCCCATTAGATAATAATTCTATTTTTTACACACTGGTCCTTTAATTGTGCATGTCACACAAATTAACCTAAAGAAAAAAAAAGACAGCAGTGATGAGGTTCCCGCTTCTGTTTTACAGCTGTTTCTTACTGCAGCGCGGGGCTTTTTGTTCACACCATGAAATTTCCTCCCCCAGAGACTCCAGACCTCCATCAGTGTCTTTCCCCAGGAGCTGCCTCCGGGCGTGAGGGGGCAGAGTGCTGCTTCATGTCAGCCCAGAAATGTCACATCACCTCAGCCGAACACACACAGACGTGCATCTGCTCCTGTACACACACCAGCCACGTTTGCCTCCGCTGCTCCTCAACACTTCTCAATTGACGTTTGCGTCTCTGTCTCCCGCCAATGAAGAGCTGCAGATAGAATTGATGAGAGCAAGTGTTTGCGTGTTGAACTGTACTGTGTGTGTGTGTGTGTGTGTGTGTGTGTGTGAGATGAAGTGTGTAATGCGTCTGCATATTGCAGTTCAGGCTCACTGGTGCTTAGGAAGCCCAGAGGCCTGTCTGACACAGCTGCAGGGCACAGAGAGGGAGGTGATTATCTCATAGCTGCTAGCCATTCAGCTCACACAAAGACAAAAAGTAACTCAGACTAACTAGGCGTTGAGGTTGTAAAAGTGGAGCCACGCACCTGAACTCGCAGCACAGCTTCGTGTCATCGCATGAACTTGGTTTGGAGACACAGAAAAAGTGCAGTAAGCTTGGAGTTTACAGCCACATCTCACTATATAGCAGCATGTGTACTGGGATGATGACCTTCGGCAAAGGGATACTCTTTTATAATCTTGATGAAGTTTGGCAAATATTTTGCAGTCACAATTTAGGTTGCAGAGCAAATTTTATACAGCATTTAAAAAGGCATTAAGGACAATATAACTGCCCTGCATCTTTCTCACTGCAATAAAAACAAAATCCAGAGCTGTTAACCACAGCAGTTTGCTAGATCTATAGAGTAAATAAAGCTTTAAGATGCTCCAAACCAGCAGTGCTTAATAACTGGCTACATCTGTTCTGATTTTTATGCATTTGTTTTTCTAAACCACTTTTTTTTTTTTAATTTAAATTAACGTATGAAATTTTAACTCTATCCATTTTTTACCTGTTCCCTGTTTAAAATAATACTAATAGCAGAGGTCGACTGAAACGGGTTTTTCTATGGCCAATGTCAAAGAAATTAGCACAGCCATGAGCCAATATATGATGATACTTCCTACATATACTTCCTTCAGTGTACGCTCACCTAATTGTATCAACTGTTGTTTATTATTACCCCAGAATGAGCCTTTCATATTTATATCATCTGCCATTTTGGACCACCGTTTTTTTTTTTTTTTTTTACAATAGCTCACAATGGACAAAGTAACCATCTTTTGAGTTTTTAACACTTCAAAACACATGAAGTGAGGCACAGTCAGCTACAACATGAAGCCTGAGCACAGCTGGGTGTTTGGATTTGGGAAGAATGTCTGTCTATGATCGCCTGTCTTTGGCAGGTGATGGGTACACGCAAACACACACACACACCTGGACATGTATCTGTGCCCAGATGGAAGTGAGCTCAGTGACAGCTGGTGCGTCGTCCCCTCAGGACAGCTGAGTTGCCTGAGGGGAGATATTGGTGGACGATGTCCTGCTCTGTCCTTCTTAGACGGAACTTCAGCGTTGTGGCAGCTGCAGATTGCTGGAATGGTGGAGCAGGAATCAAAACTTACTTCTACTTCTCTTACCTACAGTGTCTATCTATCTATCTATCTATCTATCTATCTATCTATCTATCTATCTATCTATCTATCTATCTATCTATCTATCTATCTATCCATCCATCCATCCGTCCGTCCGTCCGTCCTTACACTATGGCTGCATGTGTGTGCCTCACGCCTCGTTCACAGTGCCAACACCTCATTAGTACAATATGCAAATGAACTGGCACAAGGCCAGAGGGTCAGAGCACAAACTGGAGCCAGAATAATAGTACAATGGTGTCGCTTTGTTTATGTGTGTGTGTTTGTCGTATTAGTTACCTTGTCGGGACCAGCAGTCCTCGTGGAGACTAAAACCTCTGGTTCTAATGAGGCAGAACCTCATTTCTGAGGCACTGGTAAATAAGCTAAGGGCTACGATTTGAATTGTGGCTAGGTTAAGGTTAGGGATAACACTTTGCATAAGCTGTCCACATGAAGTGAAGTCAGTGAGAGTCCTCAAGAGGATAGCTGTGCAAACCTGGGCATGTGCATGTGTGTGTGTACCTGTACCAAAAAAACCTGTCTTTGTGGAGACATTTTGTCTGGGCCCCACGTATTACTGTAAAAGGGCTTTTTTAGGGTTAAGACCTGGGTTTAGGTTAGGGTCAGGCTCAGGTTAGGCACTTAGCTGTGACGAATAAGGTTCGTGAAAGGGGTTAGAGAATGCATTATGTCAATGATGTTTCCTCACTAAGATATTAAGGCAGGTTTGTGTGTGTGTGTGTGTGTTTACCAGTTTTTTGAATGTGCCCACATGACATGTTAGTGCTCATACTGTGGAGCCATGGTGCATTTGTTTGTGTTTGTCTCAGTGAAAGGGAAAATAAAAGCGGTTACCCCTCACCAACTGTTCATCTCGTGCGGTGGTGGCAGCTTTGTAACCATGACCCGGCAGCCTCTGATCTTCATTTTTCTATCACCTCGCAGTGCCAGGTGTGTCACAAAATTGAAAAAAAAAAAAATCCTCCTGATACACTGTAGAACATCAGTGCTGGACAATGTTTTTCTGTCAGCTACTTTTACTGTGTCCTTTGTGTAAAAGGAGGTAGAGCCCGCAGTCTGTACTCCACACAAAGCACACTGACTCTGAGGACACTGTGTTTTATCCGGTGTGGGTCACAGGCCACAGCCATAAATATGCACGATGGCCACCTGTAAGTTTGCCTCCAGGTGTGATAGGTAATCCTGACAGAAAATATTTTAATAATCAATGTAAGAAATGTATGGGGCTCCCCTTGCAGTCATAAAACGACATTCAAACAAGGGTCGTCCTGCATAGAGTTTGCATGTTTTCCTGTGTGTGTGTGTGTGTGTGCGTGCGTGCGTGTGCGTGTGTGTGTGTGTGCACGGGTTCTTTCCCCCAGGTTTCTCAGTTTCCATGCATGAGGTGAATTAGACACCCTAAACTGACTGTAGATGTGAATGTGAGAGTGAATGGTTGCTTGTCTCTGTGTGTTTGACCTGTCCAGGGTGTGACCCCGCCTCTCGCCCTGTGTCAGCTGGGATTGAGTTCAGCAACCCGTGACTCTCAGGCGGAGGAAAAAGTGCGGTACACAATAAATGAATGAATGAATGAATGAATGAATGACTACGATGTGTCATCAGAGATTATTGCTACAAGGGTCTATATACTGTATATCTATAAACTCTTCTGGACAAGAGTGCATACAGCAGATGACTGAAAGTGGTGCACATCACTGTGTGGATCATTTTCTCTGCAGCATCTGCAGCCACTGTTGATGGATGCTTTCTCTACACTTTGTTGGTGGATATTTAAAGTATAATGTATTGACAGCTCATAATAGTCACCTTGTCGTCTCCTCTCACCATGTAATAATTCTCCCCTGATGTGACGCTGCTGCTGCTGCTAAAGCTCAGCACAGACACACCTTCACTTTCAATCTTGGCCTGACAGAGAAAATTAATGAAATAGTTGCAATGATGTTAAAAATAAAACAGACAGTGGGACATGAACACAGTGTATCAAGTGTGGCTCCCTTTAGGAAACTTTGGCAACCACTTCTACAATATTTCGAATTGTAATTGGAGTAACCACTTTAAACAGTAATGGTCGCTGCTGTACACATACATTTCCCCCTTG
Source organism: Brachirus orientalis (assembly GCA_016785285.1). NCBI lineage: Eukaryota > Metazoa > Chordata > Actinopteri > Pleuronectiformes > Soleidae > Brachirus > Brachirus orientalis. Next base: position 3,957,896 of record JAFBJR010000050.1, on the reverse strand, counting down.
CCTTAAAAGCTAAAAAGTTGAAAATGTAAAATAATCAAAAAACATTACATATGGAATTATGAGACCATGTTTATATTACATCAATAAAAGTAAAAAATGTTATTAACAATTGATGGAAATTGTTTTATTCAATAGTCTTGATTCAGATATTTTGGGGCTGAAGTGTGAAGGTCAAAAAAAAAAAAAAAGAAATGCAATGCCTTTTTCTACTGGTCATTTGCCTTCAGAAGAAAAACGTGAAGCAATTTTTGATTTATGTCATACTTGGAGTGTAAGCCTACTGTACCTGGAGGTGAGGGAAGCAGGAGGACGCAGAGGCAAACTCAGTCAGAGCTTGGAAAAGGGAATAAATGCCAGAATTGCTCTTTTGGTATCAGTGAGAGATGAACAAATCTGGAGGCCAAATTACTCAGATTTGCTGATATGACAGGAAGCTGCTCAGGCCAGTGGTTCACCTGTCAGTGTGAAACGGCAGCCTGAGCTGCAGACGCTGTGATGAGCGTGTTTAATTGAGGTTGAATCTTCACTTCTGTGCCCTGTGGCTGTAAAATATGAACTAATTATATCACACTGAGGTGGAGCTGGTAATAAAGTGCACTTCATTATTTGAAACAGTGAAGCTGTTTGGAGTCAATCGCTTGTGCAGTAACTTCACACAGGCCTCCTTCAGACCTGGTATTACTGAACAATGTAAACAATCTGTTCACCACTGCGTTCTAACACAACGGAGGCTATTTTTAAGCTGTGATAAAGGCCAGTGTTAAAGGTAAACACCATATAATAACAAATAAAGGTGCCAAGGCTTGATGTTCATATTAGGGATGAGTCTCTATGACACTCAATATTGTATCGGTCTGATATTGGTTCAAAATCACTGAATTGGCTACTGAAAGAAAAATTCCTACATCATCCATAAAGCCAAGATAAATGTTTCAATAAGCGCAGACTGTAATACTATAAATAAGAAGCAGCAACAGCTTTGGAACTGCGTCACAAGCAGAATATTCATTGAAGCATGATGTTTCTGAAATGGCAGGCTATGACTGGGTAGTAAATGCATCAGCACAAATGTGTTGTTTACAGTTGAATAGTTTAAAAGATGGAAAATGACTGTTACAGTATATCATGGTAAGGCTGCGAAATTGGTTTCAGGCATAAAATAGTGGCATTGAACCAAACCCTTACTTTTTCCATTTGCTTAACCATCATTAAGTGTTTTCTTCCTTAAGACAAGTTGAAATGTTTCAGTGGGTAAAGCACAGGTGTACACATGTAAAGCATAACTCATAATAATTTTGTTTTACACTCGTCTGCCGTCCACACTGCCTCAGGGTTTTCAATACGTGAAAACAGAGAGAGAGAGAGAACTCCTATGTTTTGGTCTGGTTGGGCAAAATGACTTTACAGTTACCATCATTCCCTTTCTGATTGACTCTTATCAGCCACAATCAATTTTCAGTTTAACCTTTACCTCGTTGTGTTTTATTATTACAATACTGTAAAATACTGTGCATCATAAGAACACAGATGTGACGGCATGGTGCTTGGTGCCTACTTTAATATGTTGAAATCACACACATTAACACACTGACTCACTCACACGCTTTCAACGCCACATTTGAGTTTGCCTTTTCTTTATTTTTAATCATTTGCGTACATGTATGCTCGGTTTAGTGTTGTGGTGGGAACAAGTTGACACGTCCTACCGCAAAGTGTTTCTTGCATTTAAATGAATATATTAATGGCTTCTAAGTAGATTAATGGATTAGGAAATTATTGTAGTGGGTGATGACACATTTAAATGTGACTACCTGATTTTTGTTGTTCTATTTACATTAATAGAGGTTGTGCACACACCAGTGAGTTTCAGCCATAAACTAAATTATGCAACTACATTGTGATGAAAGGAAGAGATCCTTGAACCTGATTTAATAACCTGACTTTTATTTGGGCAAAGGATTATATAACGGGGGATCAGCATGTGTTAACTGATCTGTTGACTGATTATGGAATATGAGACTGTTGCTCTCAGACATTGTCCTCTAGTCTGCCAGTGTACAAGTGAGGGGACAGATGAAAAAGGATAATAGAAAAAACGGTTGCCTTTAGGGAAAAGCTGCCTTGGGCTGGGAAAGTATTTTTTAGGTTTTTGAAAGTACAAAAATACAGTATTTTGTTTTCATTCATGGTGTGGCTGCAGTATTCTGTCGTTTATTTTGATACTTTTGATTAGTTGGGTATGTTTGGTATTTTAGTTTAAAATACATTTTGATGTAGTATTTTTGCCCGTGCGTGCCAGATGGAAGCGCCAAAGCAGCCGGCAGGTGCATCACACCAGTGTATTAACTTTTATTAAAATACTCTGCTTGAACAGAGCCATACACTGAGTCAAACCATCGGTTCATATATGACAGTGTTTCCCAACCTTTTATATACAGGATCCCACTTTTAAAGAAAATTGTCTTACCCCAAAACACAAATCTTGGCCAATAACTATTTTTATTGCATCTCTGCAAGTTACACCTACTATTATTTTGAAGGTTTTGAAAAGGTTAGGCAGATAAACAGCATGTTTGATAAGTAATTAATATTTAATGTTTTGCCTACTGTTTCTTAATGAATCTCACGTAAAATGTAAATGTATTTGATGACTCATCTGTGGATCCTGAGTCAGTGCCTGTGAAACAGTAAACTGCTAGAAACAGCAGTTGCTTAATGCCTGACTGGTCGAGCCCAAGCTCTTTTACTCGTATTTGTTCCTGCAGTTCAACTTAAGTTTGCCTTTGAAATATTTGTCCTTTTCTCCACGTCATAAGTATTGTTTGGGGCTCATGAAATTAGCGCCCCCTAGCTTCTGTCTCTGTAGATTGATAGTTTTTGTTTGAAATCAAAATGTATGATGTAGCCTAAATGATATCAACAACAGTGGGGGGGGGGGGGGCACATTGTTACTGAGCTGTTACTGGCCAATGAAACTGTAACTAAACTAAATTTAAATTTTTATTATGTTTATTTATTTTATTTTTTTTTTGCATCATCCTGGGCCGTGTTCATGCATGTGCACAATAAAATGAACCCCTCACACACACTCACAGGATTCTGTGAATTGGTTTGTCCATAAACCAATAACTGTTCACCCGTCTTACACTCATTCTTGTTTGTCTTTCTCACTGTTGCTTTTGTTTGTTTGTTTGTTTCTGAGTTTCCTTGTTGCTTAATTCACCTGTTTATTTTTGTCCATTCGTAAAAAGAAGCCATTATTTCTCCCCCCCCAGGCGAGAGACGACGATGGCCTCGGTGGGAAATTACCCCAGAACAGCTTTACTCAGGACACGCCCAGGCTTGTCTTCAAGACAAACAGCGATGTGCTTGTAAGGACCATAACCATTTAACACCAGACTGAGTTGAAGCTTTGATGGCTACTGCACAAATATGTTTTGATGTTCTTATTTCTTAAAAGTGTATAATTTTCTCCTGATGTGTTGTACATAATTGGCCACCATGAAAAAAAAAAAGAAAAGCACACATCAAATATCAGACTTAGATCAGCCCAAGTAAGTGGACACTAAACAAGTGACAGCCCAGTTTTACATGACATTAGCATATATTAAAAATTCAGCACTTTTCTCACTTGTTCTTTTTCCTCATTTTCACCGTGCATCATGTTCAGTGGGCATCATATTTATTGATGTGTGGTTAACACGTGTTTTTTCCAAATGTTCAATACATAGATTACATAGATGAATATATGTTTTACACAAAGCCCTCATAGTTTCAGAGTCACATTCATAGTCAAATTAGTTTTCAACATATCCATGTACAGCATTTTTGGCATTTGTTTCATATTAACACTGTACTCAAGTTACCGCTTCATTAACAAGGAGCAGCAGTGATAAATCACACAGGTTTTGCTGAGACTTTTTGCTAAAACAAACACAGTATTCAGCTGCATAATGTGTCCTCTGCACAGCAGCCATTTTGACAGGGCACAGTATGAAAACCACAGGCGTAAATAATCAAACTAACGATGGGTGAGTACCATCAACCATGCGTTGCTGTGATCAGTCGCACCTGAGCTTGAGCTATGGAAGCTCACGCTCACTAAAAACATGGTTGCCAGCTGGGACTCGAGGGAAAAACTGATTTCAGCCCATGAGCATAACAATCTGTACCTGCTTAAGTGTTGAGAAATAAAGTTTCTTTCACTTAGTGAACTGCTTACTCCCCACACCAAATTCCATAGAGAAAATCAGCGATTATACATCACAGCATACTGGATTTGTTGATCCACTTCTGACCCCATCAGTAAGTTATAATGTTAGTTAACATGCTCATTGGTGACTACAGTGTTTGAAATCCTCTGTTCAGATTTACCTGTGACACAAACTTGCCAAATCAAGCAGCAGAAGATCATCAGTTATTGTTCCCCTGTAGCTAAAAAGTGCGATTTTACCTATGGACTTTGGTGCAGGGTTCAGTTTCAGTTTCAAGACAGAAAAGGTTGACCAACAGTAAGGTAAAGTAGAAAACAGACTCTTAAATATAGATTTATGAGGTGAAGTTTCGGCCTAAAAAGGTTTCATTGTGGCTGCCATGTTTTCTGTGAGCGAGCCTCTGTTACCCACGCTGGTTCTTGGTGCGGTTGGCCAGCAGGGGGCGCACAAAGCTCAGTCACTGCTGATTATGTGTCAGTACCTCAAACCTGAAAGAACTCAACTCAGACTAAAAACAAGTGACATACTTCTAACACAGATTTTAGACACAACTGATTCAGATTCAGAAAACTTTATTGATCCTAGACGGGCAATTTAATTGAAGATGTCAAGATGTCATGGCATGTCTTTAGCCCAGACATTACTGTAAAATAAACTAGTCAACTGTAGTTTTAAACACAGGAAAAGTGTCAGTCTTATGTCTTACGTCTTATTTTTCCAGACTTTTTTCTTTAAGCACAAATGTCCCAGTCATACAGAAATACACTGTGTGGTGTGTGTGTACCTGGTATTCCTTATGTTGTGGGGACCTAAATCTGTTTACACAGTCACATTATGGGGTCTTCCTTATAACGTAAATTACTAGAGGTAAAGACATGTATTATTGTTAGGCTGAGGTTTTAGAATTAGGTTAAGGTTAAGGTCAGGGCAGTCTCCAGGAAATGAATGCAAGTCAATGCAATGTCCTATGAAAACCTGTGTGTGTGTGTGTGTGTGTGTGTGTGTGTGTGTGTGTGTGTGTGTGTGTGTGTGTGTGTGTGTGTGTGTGTGTGTGTGTGTGTGTGTGAGTATGTGCCATCAAATATAGTGAAATCAAGTATGGCCTGACCAAGTGATAAAGGCTTTTATATGCCATATTCATGGTGACTGATGGTGATGGCTGGTTTGATAAGAGCACCTCCTCTCTGTTTTTATTATTATTAGTAGTAGTAGTAGTATTTATTTTTTGTTTTTTTCTTTTTAAATCTAAACTTTTCATGCTTTAAGTTTTAATGAGAAAGTCTGGATGAGGGCAACCAATAAAAACACTTAAACGATAAACACCATATCTGAACCAGATATGTTTCCCCTTTTGTAAGCTTGTTAATTTTGACCATTGCAACAGAGATTTCAATAAATGAAGCCACTGCTTCATTAAATGAAGCTTACTTTTTCTTTTTGATCAGACTACACAAATTCAGGCCGATTTCCATGCGGGCGAGGGCCGTTCTGTGTGGAGTTTGCATGTTCTCCCCTCATGTGCGTGGGTTCACTCTGGGTTCTCTGGCTTCCTCCCGCAGTCTAAACATTTGCAGATTTGGTTAACGGGACACTGAAATGTCTGTAGGTGTGAATGTGAGAGTGAATGGTTGTTCGTCTTCGCCCTTATGTCAACCGGGATTGGCTTCAACATCCTGTGACACTCGTGTGGATGATAGAGCAGGAGGAAATGAATGAGTGAATGAATGAATGAATGAATGAAGGTCTTGACAAACAAGGCTTACCAGTTATGGTTATATCACCACCTGCTGAATGATTTTGACAGCACTTATTAGTGGGTTTTTGCATTTTAGCATGTTTGGACAGGATGATTTCAGAAATGGAGGAGTTAATCTTCACATTTGTGTGTGGAATGGGTCTTAATTTATGGTCTGGACACAACCCACTGTGTTTCTGTCTCTCTCTACATCACTGAACTACTCACCTTATAGGGCTGTTTTGCACCAGTCAAGCGATATGAACCAAACACTATGCAAATACAATGCCACATCAGTGTGACACAGTAGTAGATTCATGGATCGCCCAGCGGTATTGTTGACCCGAGAATGTCCCTGCCCTCAAGTAGGAGCTAAAGAGGTCTCTATGAAGGTGTTTAAAAAATTAGTCGTTCCCACTTCAGTTCTTTAAATCTATGTAAAAGTACCTCTGGTGCGAAAGAGCCTGTCATGATTGTACACCTCACAATCTGGTTATTTTCAAGCACCTGGTTCATCTTCATTGTTTTAGTCCTTGCATTTGGACTGTGACCTTAGGCAAGCAATTTGAGAAGTGTAAAAATCACATATCAAATTTAGCCGGGGGGAAACACTAGCCGTTTTCCTGGTAAAATCTCTTCATTCTCACATACCACCTCATGCTACAAATATTAAACCACTTCATACATTGCGGTGCAACCTTTGCACCACCTGAAACTCTCCTTGAACTCTGAACCCTGTGAAGCCACCTCTTCTTCTTCATTATCTCAGATCTCCTCATCTTCTGCCATCTGTTTAACATCTGTAACCTCTTCTTCACTGCCCGGAACCACTTCTCTCCCGTCTCTGCAACCTGTTGATCCACAACCTACTGTCACCGTTTGTCTCACAAAACATCTTTTCTCTCTATGACTATAGCAATTAAAACTAGTCTGTGCTTGATCTTGGGAATTCCACATTTCCTTGGCTTTTTCACAGGGTCAGAGGGTGACAGGAGGAAGAAATCAATGACCGCGCACTGACTTGTTGTGGTGCACACACTGACTGTAGTGACGCAAATTTTTAAACTGCACCACCAAAGCTGGTATGTTGGCCACGTTGAAAATAAATAACCGTAATTACACTCAACTGCAAACATCTGTGTGCAGAGAGAGAGTGAGAGAGAGAGAAAGCACAACTCCATTAGTGTAATGCACAGTGAGATTTCACTCACAGTGCAGACAGTCGTTAAGTGCTCTCCATCTGTCTTTATGAGTTGAGAAAAATTTCAGTCCATTTATTATTTAAAATATCCAGTGTCTACCATGATCATATTCCAGTTGTGAGAGCACCTTTCTGACTTGGACTCAGTCATGGCTCAGTGAATAGGTTCGACTATATGTGCAATTTAAATGTGTGGAATTTAAAGGACTGACACCTGAGCACCATCACTGCAGTTAAGTCAGGTTTCTGAACTGAAAATCAGATTTTAGCCATTCAGGCCTCAACAGGCTCATCTTATAAAATCTATGCCTGCCTAAGTCTATGATATCTTAAGAATATGTTTACAGCATTTTCTCACCAGTAGACAGCCTTTTTCTATCTGGAAACTGAAGTTCTCATTCCAAGAGTGTCATATACCGCCGCTCTGTCACGTCCCTCGACATGATACACTTATGCTGTCAATTGATTCAGTGAAATTCAGTGAAAGTCAGCATATGAGATTTGAGGTTAAGATTGGGATATACTGTAAATCCAGGTTAGGCTTAATGGATATCCATTATTGTTCACACCCTGACCTTTATTTTAAAGTCATCAACATATCAAAATCAACAATAAATCATTAATCATTATAAATATTGTAGTATATATTTGCCTTGTCAGTGACTGCTTAATACAGGCTTGATGCTCACAGAGACATTAATGTGTGGATGGGCGGTGGTATACAGTATAAGGCTCTAGGAATGAGAACCCTCCCAGCACCAGAGTCCATAGCGAATATCATTGATTTTATGCCACAACACACAGCAGCTGTTGCTTCACGGCTGCCTCGTTCAGTAAGCTGAACTGTGTTATTTTGTGACTTAAATGTCTGAAATCCTTTGTTCAGATTTACCTCAGTGATTCAAACTTAACAAATGATGCTGTATACCAGCAGCTCCTGTGTCCTTCTGAGAATAAAATGATAATTCTCTCTGTAGGCTTTTGTATGGGACAGTAAGCTGTTTGCATACCTGAGTTTCCAAGCAGGACAAAGCTGTGTAACAGTGATATAAAGCAGTGAAATATTCTCAAGAATTAGTAGGCTTTACCAGGAATATACTGTATTTAATTAGTTGAGCCATGACATTAGTGAGGGTGAACATCCATGGCTTAGAGCTCATTCCCAGCAATGGTAGCATGCTGGCAGGGAAGTCAGTGCTGACAAAGCGTCAAAAACTGAATTATCACTTTAAAGTCTGTTGTCCTTAATTTAGTGCACATTTTATACAACAATCTGAGACCAAACACAAAATCTACATCAAGCACCTTGTGTTTTATGTGTACAACAGCTGCAGGAGAACACACTAAGCATTATTATTTTTATTTTTTTGGAAATCCTGCCCTGCACTGCATTTCATCTTAACAGTTCAGTCTGCTGTCTTTCAGCAGTTTCCAGAAAAATGCTCCAATGCTGCTATGCAGTGTACAAAGAGGAGTTTATCCACCTTCCAGTTGCATCCTTTAACTGATTAACATTCAGCAGGGGGGCTTAAAGTCTGTGTGATGGATGGATGTCGTTGAGGGGTCTGACAACTGATTAATGCCTTAATTATCTCCAGCGAGGAACTGCCACTCCTCCCAGAGCTGACAGAGTGAGCTGTGTGTGGCCCGACGAGTAACGTCGTGTTCAGGGCTCGCCCACTGTTATCTGCTCTACCAGGGTCACATTTATTTCATTCCCAAAGAAAAATATGCACTTTTTGTGCTGAAAAGGTGTGAAACAGTGATGAAACAGTGCTGTAAGTTGTTTTGGGATCTTTGCCATTGCAGTGATTAAGACAGACAACTCATTTCAACACAACTTCATTTTGAAGTACCTCATGCTTCTGAATCTAAATCAGAAAAAAAAACTTTATTGATTTCTGCAGGGATATTAAAGGGGAACTAAATCAAAACTACAAACAAACAAAAACTAATATTTAATAGTAATAATTACAAATTAACAATCAGTGCAAAGTAAAAAATACAAAATGCAAATAAGCAAATAACGTGCAAGGTGAATTAAAGTAATAGCACAAGCACAAAGAAATGAAATATGCAAAGTCAATTAGCACAGTGATTTAGCAACAGAATACTAATTGAGATGGGGAGTAAAAATTAAAGGATTTCCATTAATTTAAATAAGTAAGAAGCCGATTGTAGATACAGTAGATTGTAGAAATTGTAAATAAAAGTTTGAACTTAGCAGAAAGGGTTAGGGTTAGGGTTAGGGTCAAAGCCTCCATGATGCTACAGATTTAGTTGTGTAACCAGGCCAAGGGGAGCTGCACAAGCAACATTTTCTCTTGGAATAAATGATTGATCAGTGGTCTTCAAGGGATGAGTTTCTATTCACTAGAGAATTTGTAAATGGGCATTCCATGTTAGGACACAAAGTGAAAGACAAAAATCATTATAGTATCATACAGGCATTCACTTCTATGCAGTTCAGTTCAAAAACGCATGCACATTTATGGACAGTTAATTGTTTATTCTTGACAGAGCTGCAAATGTACACTATTAAGGGAGATATTGGATATTTTTCAAATGTGTTCCAGATTTTATGAAGGCTGATTTTCTCCTTTACCAGGTTACTTCAAAGGAGACAATGTTGCATTTCAACAATAGCAAATTAGATGGCAATTTGTGCGGATGGGACCGATGCTGATACCATGTGTGTATTGTGTGTGCATGTGTTTGTTGCAGGTGTGTGACTGGTGCAAACATATTCGCCATACTAAGGAGTACCTGGACTTTGGCGCTGGTGAGCGGAGGCTGCAGTTCTGCAGTGCCAAATGCCTGAACCAATATAAGATGGACATTTTCTACAAGGAGACCCAGGCTGCACTGCCTGGAGCACTGTGTAACCCAGGACATGGGCCTGGTGGGGAGGGTAAATCGGACTGTAGTGGAGGGGTACAGCTGCTCACTCCAGAGTCCTGGGGAACGACATTGACGGACATACGTCGGAAAGCTCCCTCACCTGGGGGTCCATCCACCACTTCTTCTTTGGCCATTTCCACTTCATCTGCCACATCACCCTCAGACACTGCTGCCATCTGCTCCCCATCCTCCTCCTCTTCAGCCAAGATCCCAACACCCAGACCCCATGAAAGCCCCACAATTCCCCCTCCGCCTGTTCCTAATTTGCACCCACCAGTTGGAATTCCCTCTGGTAGCCCTCCAATGGTAATGACACCTCGAGGACCCATGCCCCTGCCTCTCTTTATGGAGCATCAAATGATGCAGCAAATCCGTCCACCATTTCTTCGCCCCCCTGCACATCCACCAGGGCACCATAGCCCACTTTCAAATCCTATGATCCCTGGTATTGGCCCGCCACCTCCAAGGACTCTTGGTGCAACATCAAGTCCAATGCACAGGCCCCTGCTGTCTCCACATGTCCATCCCTCATCCAATCCCAACCCTGGGATGATGCCCCCTCACCCTGGTCTCTCGATGCCTGGCCTGCCCCCTTTCCCACCAGTCAACATGATTCCCAATGGACATATACCTCTGCCTCCAATGATGAACTTTGGCATGCCATCTTTGGCACCATTAGTCCCCCCACCAACTCTATTGGTCCCTTACCCTGTCATTGTACCCCTTCCAGTTCCCATTCCTATACCAATCCCAATTCCTTTGAACCCCAAAACTTCTAGGGACCAGTCAGAGAGCAATCTCTCTGTCCGTGGTGCTCCAGAGTCATTAGAAGCTTCAGTTTCTGGGCCACACTCTCCAGGTTCTTCTGCTAGTGAGAGAGGGGAGCAGAAAGTAGAGCCATCAGGTGCTGAGCATCTCTCTCCAGTACGTTCAGAGAGAAGTAGGACAGCATTAATAGACTTAAAGGCAGAGGAAACTTTGAGCAACCTTTGTCTAACCAGCAGCCACACACCTATGGATGGTGTGATTGATCTAACTCTGGGCCAGAGGTCATGCCAGCAGCAGGTCATTCAGAGGATGCCACCTGGGGTCCAGGTCAAAGTAGAGGAAGATGCTGAACCAAGGTCTCCACCAGCTGCCGGTCTGTGGAATGAAGGGAAGGACAGGCCTAATGGGGGAGGAATAGTCCTCTCACAAGGCCTCCTTAGTACTCCACTGCTGGAAGGGACCACAAAACCAAACACAGTGGTATCATCGGGCCCACTTCCCAGCAGCAACAACCCTTCTTGCACCGGTGATCCACCATTGAGCCAGCTAGCTCCATCTATCTCCAACCTTATCCCACAAAACCTACCCAGCACAGCACAGACCCAGCCCCAACTCCAAACTAGCCCTGGCACCCCATGTAATGTCATAGTCAATGGTACAGGATGGCATTCACTTCTTACTCCCGGCATTGAGTCTTACCCTAACCAAAAAGGAGAAGGGGTTGTGGCAGAAGGAGAGCTAGGTGAGCAGCCAGACAATGGAGATCTGGAGCATGAGGCTCTGAAAGAGAACAATTGCTCTGTTGCAGACTGGGAGCCTGGGAAGCGAGGCTCAGCACAAGACGAGACAGCAAACCCAATAGTGGGTAAGCCAGACTCTGATTCCAACCTAGAGGAAGGTGAGCATGCCTATGCCTTGCCACTGCTATCTGCTGGAGGCTGTGTGGTCATCCAACCTGTGCCAAAGCCCGGCGCTGACAAAACGGCCATTCTGTCCTGTTCCATCAGCGCCCCTCTGTCAGCAGCCGGGAGCCCTGAGTTGGAACCACCACTGAAGAGGAGATGTCTGCGAATACGCAATCAAAACAAATGAGGTGGGCCTTGATTTTTCCATTTTTTTCTCTCTCACTCTCTTTGAATTATTTAAAATCTCTTCTGCTCCACAAATGAATGAGTTGTTTACTAGTCGGAGGTAAAACATTGAGAATGTTCTGGCAATGTGGTTATCTTGTGTTTTCTTCATTGTATAGTGATTATTTTTATAGAAATGCTTGTCTGGTCTTCTGTCTCCCATGTATCATCTTGCCATGATAGCATGTTGTGTTGAGAGCTTTTCTTCTTCTGTGTTTGATGTTTTATAGCAGCTGGCAAACAGATTTACTGCTCTTTGGATTAGACTATGAGTATTGCAGTGTGTGACTGCCCTTTTTACACACTCAGTGTCATGTGTACTGATCATATGACTGCGTACATTGAACTGTGATTTACAAATGCACATACCTTAACACCCCTAGGGGACTGACGCTATACATATGTAATATGTGGAGAGGAAGTCTCTTCACTCAAAGAACTTTGGTTGAGAACCTTGCTGAACCAAACATGTGACTTTTGCCACATGTGTTGTAGGCACCAGTGGATTATTTATTTTTTATTAGTAAGCATGACTATATTAATAATCATGCCTGTTCAACTTAATAATTAAATAAAATTTTATTTAACAGCAATTGAAGACTATTTTAACTTGTACCAACACTAGGCGAGAGCTCTGGATTGTAATAATTGTCATCATTAAAAGAGGGAAATCACAGTGCAGAAAGCAGCCCTAATGAATCATGGAAAATGTATCTTAACCTTCACTTGTACAATTTCTGATTACTGATTAGTGGGAATGCAAAACATGTTTTCTGCATCATATCTTTGCTGCATGACTGCAAGATGACAAGGCTCTTCATGATTCAATTTCTAAAGCATTCGGTAAAATTTATGCCACAAGAGAAACACATTCTGAATATTTAAATCTTTATCTACCCACACGTGTCTTCATCCTCATACTGATTGGATGTACCAAGAAAATATAGGAAGGATAAAATTGCCCTGCAGAAAATCATATATATGTATATATATATATCATGTATATATTTCTTTTTTTCAGTTCTAAAAGAAATATATACAGTTCTAAGCACTGCTGATTTTAACTCAGAACCCACAATTCTGCCTTTAAATGTAAGGCTTGGTCTGCCTGCTTCAAGTCATGCATCAACTTCAGGGTGTAGACTTTGTATGTGTGTGTGTGTATGTGTGCGTGTGTGTGTGTTAGGGGTTGTTTTGCTCACCCACTGACTAATTCTCCTCCTACTCTGTTTCACAGATGGATGCTCTAAAGGATGCAGTGCCATCAATGACACTCACTCGTCCAGCCCCGCCTCCGAATCCCACCCCTCCCAACCACACAACTGTGCACATGCACACTCACATATGCACACTCACATGTACACTTTGTTCTTGTCCTCACCCATTGTTCAGTCTACCAGCACCACAAATCGCCTTCCACGACTGATGAGAGTCTAACCAAACATGATATGTATCATAGTAGAGCAACCAGGACTCTTTTTGTCTTTGTGATGAATACTGAACTTCTACAGACCTGACGTCATGGCCAGCAGGATCATTTCACCCATCAGCTGCAGACTGCAAATCCTTTACCCCGCTGCTTGCCACTCAGCCATTCTTTATATAAACCCTGCCTGTCAAAGTAAGTGCTGTCTGTATTCTCTTTTACCATGGAATACACTATACTGTCTGATATTCAGAGCCACAGTTGGGAAATTAGTGAGGGAGCATGAAAAGAGGAATTCCATCCCTCTATGTTATGCTTGTGTTGGTCACCTTAGGACACAACAGGTACAAACACAGTTCCAATACATATTGCATCACACAGCTTGTAACTAAGGTGTGGACTACTTGTAGTAGTGTAGGGCCACAGAACTGGCAACAAATACCAGACATTCTTCACCGTCTTCCTGGCTTTCTCTTCTCCAAAATCAGGCAGAAAAAAAAACAATAAAGGCCCATTTATACTCTACAGAAAAGACAGAGAAGGACAGCCTTTCTGTACTTTTTGTAAAGAGCACTACCACTAGAAACCGTGAAAAGTCAATAGTCCAGTCAGGAAAACAATGAAGAAGAGTCTATATGGGTATTTAAAACTGGCGCAAAGTTTCAAATAGTCAATTATCGCGACAGACATACTGAAATATTGAAAATGTTGCTTCTCATCAGTCTCCCTCACTGGCAACACCAATGAGTTATATACCCCATTAATGGGACAACTCACATTCATTGGTCTTACATTACACTGCTGAGAAATCTGCTTGCGTTTCTGTCTATTTTGGATCAAGCACAATAAATTAACCTCTGGACCAATGTTCGCCATGTTTGTTGATGCCTGCAACTTGGCACTCTGCACTGCCTGGTAGAGTAAGTATTACATAATGTCCATACCAGCGCTAAAGATCCTACGTTGGTTTGTAGGGTAGTGACGGATATAAACTTTGTGGCAAACGGATGGATGTAAAACAGATGAATTACATGTATGCGGTGGAGGCTTCAGCTGAAATGTTACTTATTCACTTTGACTGGGGCTGACTCATGTGTCGCCGAAACTGCCGAACTGCATTATGGATCCCTTGCTTCACTTTGCTAGTGCTTCATTTGGCATTATTTAAGAAAAACAACTTTCTAATCAGTAGTGCCAGTCATATCAGTGCAAATCAAATCATTTTGATGCTTTTAAGCTAAGCTTGCTACATCATCCAAATGGAGCTCTTAGCAAGGCTAGTGTTTTTGTCAGACAGAGTGCACTAAACTACCATAGACACCATGTCACCATTGCTTTAGCAACATTAGCAGCCTTTGCTACGTGCTGCAAAGTCACCGTTAACCTCCAATAGCAGCCACAAGCATCAAATGTCAATATTTTTTCTTTTTTTTTCAGAAATTTGTTAAGAGTGACAGAACTGAAAAACGTACCAGACATTCTTAGTTAAAATAAGAATAAAATAAATGAACCCTAACACTGCATTCACATGAATGTGGTGGAGGCTTTAAGCTGCTTTAAGTGCTGCTCATTCACTTTAAATGGGACTACGTCACACATCGCTTAACTGCACTGTGTATCTGCTGCGTCAATATGCATGCATATGACATTTTCAACTTTCCAAGTCATTCAAACATGTCATGTCTAACTGTACGTTGTCCAAGCAGAGCTTTTGGACAAGGATGTTTTCCTTGTGGCATGTGATTTTGCCATGTTTTTGTTGGACAAAGTGCATGCAGCAATGGCAGACATTACGTCAGCATGACTAAAGCCGTGTATCCATCATAGTACAGTTCGGTTTGGTAGAGTACGGTACAGTTTGCAATGCTAAAGCTTTGGGTCAGGCATGAGTTTTGAATGAGAGCAACACCTTTACTTGGCAGGTGGGGTGTGGGTTGTGCCCGATGACCATGTCAGCAGAAATTTGTTTTGTGATGTCGTACCAGTGTGATGACAATGATCTATGGCAGTGAACAACAACACTGAACACAACACAATGGACAACAATGGAGGACATCCAGCAGCTCTTTTTTGTGGCTGTTTGTCTGACCAAGACATTAAGCTTTGTATGAGAATAGGCTGCAAGCATTTACCTCGACTTCCATGGGATATTTACACCAATTGCAAGGGAGTGCCATTTTTCTGTCACCCAATCAGCTGATTGTTGTGAGGTCAGTCTACCGTTATACGCTGGTACCCCAAGGGAAGGCTGCCAAAGAATGGAATGGTTGGGGCCAGTTGTTTTGTTACAGTTCCTAAAGGAAATGCAAATACTGTACTGTATTGAACTGAACCATTCCACTAAGATGAAACATGACTTCAAGCAACATTAGTGTCTCAGCCATGACATACACTGCTTTGGTAACTTCCTCCTTCACCAGGCATCAGCCACACCTACTGTCTAATAAATGAGCACAACAAGCATTAACCAGGTAATGCAAAGCACAAATTGAAGAGCTGTATCTATCAGAGGCTAGAAAACTGTCATTGGACACAACATCATCAATTGTGTTTAAGACCTATTCATACTGACTCAGCAAACTGGAGGATAAAATATTAACCTTCACCAGCAAACGACAATATACAGACACAACAAGTGGAAACCCACAATCCCTACCATTCTCCTGTGGCATTGATTTGTTTGCTCATAAACTTCACCATGTTTGAATATACTGTATATTATTTTAAAAGAAAGAGACAGAGGTTATGGTCATGTTCCCTCCCTCGGTAAAGCAGCCTATGAGTTTGATAGAAGCAGTAATACAGACCTCTGCTCTTGGAGAACATTTCACTGCTTATACTTCAGCCATATAAGAAATGGAATGGCATGTCAATGTAAAAAAAAAAAAAAAAAAAAATCCTGACAACCTGCAATAGGCTCTCACTACTGCAGGCTGCTACTTAATCTTTTCTATAATACATTACCAGTGATGTCCCTGTCATGGACTAGTTAAAGACTGACTGCGCTGAATTTAGAGGGGGCAAAGAGAAGCCAGCTCTTTCATAAATAATTCTTTTGAGATGTGGAGGGAGAAAAAAAAAAACGCTGTAAGACTACAGAAATGTTTCAACGAGAAATACATTTATTTTGAACAGACACATTGCCCCTTGCTTGTCCACAGGAATGAACCTGCCAAGTCACTTCATTTGTCGCCAACTCTTAGTTGATTCAAGCCAAATTGTTCTAGGTTTAGTGTTGTGGACAGTTTTTGGGGCCAGTTTAAGAAACACACAGTCTGTCACTGGACCAGTTTGATCTGATTCAGTTACACTGTGGCTTACACCTGTGAGTTCTGACATTGTCAAACGAAGCCAGCCGTGAGGTTACACTCTTGTGAAGGATGTGCATTTTATCAGTGCAATATAATGTATGCCAAAGGCCCAAAACATGTCAACAACCTTAGTTTTCATTGGAAATGAGATTTTAAAGACAGATTTGACCAGATAATTTAAGGTTGCCAAAATAACAAGCACCTAAGTGGATGTCAAAATCAGTATTAACCTTGTTTTTTTTTTCTTTTTTCTTGTTTTGGGGGGGGGGGGGAGGGGTGTTATTTTGAGGAGTTTTGGGGGGGGGGTGGAGGGGTGTTATTTTGAGTAAAGTTTCTGTTTTATCGTACTCTGTCGTAATGAGCCACATTTGTATGTATATACTGATGTCAGATACAGATACACAATGCACAAAGTAAATTTAGCCTTGTGTGTGTGTGTGTGTGTGTGTGTGTGTGTGTGTGTGTGTGTGTGTGTGTGTGTGTGTGTGTGTGTGTGTGTGTGTGTGTGGCAGGTGCAAGCAGAGAGCCCAGTTGCGATTGCAAAGTGTTGACTCAGAATAAGCAGTGTGCAACTCTATCTGTCGCCTGTTAGTCAGGCATTTAGGCTTAATTTGCTACTTGCCAAGACCAAGCTTTGGTGCCATTTTAAGTATTTTCTCCAGTATCTACATTTTGCTCCAAACAAAGGCAGTGGAGGGAAAAAAATGCCCCTTTTAAACAGGTTGCTTTTGCCTTCTTTACCATTTGCTGAATTGCATTAGGCCAAAAATAGGAATACTCCTTAACAACAACCCCCCATTTCTCAAAGAATGAGTTCTCTTTTAAAACCATGAGTTGTCTTATCTCACATCTTGCAATTGAAAGCACCAAACCCAAAGACAACAATGTGGCACAGATCCATGAATCATTGCCACATTGTTTAAAAAATAAGGTAAAAACCCTGATGGTTATCTCAGCAGTTACAGCAGGTGATGAGACCAGTGCTTTCAAACGTTGTCAACTCATTTGTTTACTTCTCTGACCTGGTGACCTGCCAGCATGGTCAGAAGAGGCAGAAGAGGCAGAAGAGTGAGGGTGAAAAGTTCTTTTGGGAATTTAGTGTGATCATTTTCACCCTGTTAGCAGCAGAGATTAATGATGGTCATGTGGGCAGATTGCCAGTAAATGTACTTAGCACCTTGGTGCTAATCAGAGCATGAGTGCTGCCCAGTATGGACTCTCCATTAGCTTTTGTGTAGTGCCATCCTCGGGATAAAACATCAGCTGGACTCTGTTCAGTTAAAGTCATAATTAAAATAACAAAAGCACTTGCTGTCTTGCAGAGTTGGGTGAAATGGTTGGTGTGTGATGGCCAAAGGTGAAAACAATTCATACCAGCACCACTGACGTTCACTTATGACACCGCTTGTCTGTCTTGTCTGTCTCCTGTCTTTATGCTAAGCTAACTAGCTTCTGGCTTCTCCAGCTTCTTCGTCTTTATTTCTTAAAATGCAGGAAATGTTTTGGTGACCTTCTCCTTTAAAGCTGGCCTAGGGCTGCAGCTAACCATTATTTTCATAATCGATTAATCTTTCTATAGTTGTCTTAACTGAGCACTTGTTTGGTCCATAATAAGAAAACATTTTGATCAGTGTTTGTCAAAACTGGAAATTATGTTCTTGAATGTCTTGTTTTGTCCCAAAGCATTCACTTAATTCTTTCCTTCATGGAGCAGAGTAACCAGCAAATATTCACATTAAAGCTGAAAATCTGAAAACAATCACTCAACGTCGATTATTGAAATAGTCATAGATTAATTTCGTAATTGATTAATAAGCGATTACTTGAATAATGGTTGCAGCCCTAAAGATGCCTCCATCTTTCCTTGTATGGTTTTCTTGAAGGAGAAACTGTCAACAGTTCATTAGTGTGTCTGTTTTTATTCTTGCTTGACTACATAACACACACAAACAGACAGGACAACATGCAGATTACATCTGTGTGCACCATGTTATGGTACTGACACTGTAAACAGGATATGAAACAGGATAAGTAATGCTAACTCTCACGTGGAACTCCTGGACCACAGAGTCTTTTGAGAAGACAAACAACCACATGACAAATCTCAAGCATTCCTTTTTTGAACAATAGACTGCAGGCCTGGTTAGCAGCCTGAATTATGCAATGACAACTTAGTCCAAACCTAACAGAGGCAAGTGGGTTCACAGACACAATCAAACATGAGATGATGACGTCATGTTTCTTTTCAAAAACAACAGAGAAGTTGCCTTAACTCTTGCTTGTATAATCTCTACAGTTAAGACAATGATGCTTGCTTGTAAAGACGAGTCTCCCTTATTTGTACAAAATATGAAATATACCAGAAACAACTTTGTTATCTTGCTAGTGTCAATGTATAGATGATCAGCTTTTTCTGTAACTTGTATGGACTGTCACATTTTTGCTAAGAAACCTTTCCTCCCAACTTTATTCTTCCTAAACATCCGTCATGTTCAGCGTTTTAACTCGTGGTGGACTGTCAAATTTTTTGTGTACATTTTATAATATTATTTATTGTTGATAAGTCTTTGCAAATAATAATAAAAGAAAAAAGGTTAAGAACATTCTGTTCCAATGCAACGGCCTGGCGTTCAGTGTACATGCTTTTTTTTAATTATTGAAATGAAGAAAACATGATATTTGGTCGTTTTATTATGACACTGTAACATGTACATAACAGGTGGCCAAATTTGCTTTGGGGAAAAAATAAGATTTTTTTTTGTGTTGTAACAGTATTTGTTTTATCCAGTGAATTGCTCATGAAGACAAATAAATAAGAGGAGTACACAGCTCAGTTTCCCATGTGTCATATCTGTTCAAATAACACACATGTACAGGTGAGATGCAACAATGTGGTGAGACATTAGACTGAATACAAAAAAATCTTTTAGCACTGCTGTTTGCAAGGTTTTGATTTAATAAATCATTTCACTACATAACTTAGAATCTGCCAGACATCATATATGCAAAATACAATTTTGAATATTAATAGAATGTATTTCACACACCATATTTGTTTATAGGATGAGAAATTAAAAAAAGAAAAACACTTAAGTTAAAAAAAAAAACATACATGCTAAAATGTCATTAATAATTAACGTACGTTAAGTGTTTAAACACATCTTAGAATACTGAATCATTCATTAAATTAAGCTTTGGTTATTCTATTTAAATATTTATGGCCATGACTGAGTGAATTGGACAAAAAGAAACTGCACCAACTAGGGCTGCAACCGATGGTTATTTTCATGATCACCTTTTGTTATTTTCTCGATAGTTCGAGTACTCGGTTGGCTCATAA
Organism: Brachirus orientalis; assembly: GCA_016785285.1. Classification (NCBI taxonomy): domain Eukaryota; kingdom Metazoa; phylum Chordata; class Actinopteri; order Pleuronectiformes; family Soleidae; genus Brachirus; species Brachirus orientalis. Next base: position 3,937,870 of record JAFBJR010000050.1, on the reverse strand, counting down.
CACGACCAAAAGTTTGAAAACCACTTTTTTTTAACCACAATATTCAGTTTGAATGATTTCTTTGTTATATGGAGCAGATAAACCAGAACATTTTCACATTTAAGAAGCCGAAAACTTGTTTTAATTATTGAAAAATACATGCGAACTGATTCATCAAATAATACTTACAGCCCTAATACCAACAATTAGCTCAGTAATTACCACTTACTGATATTTATCCCACTAGTGATGCTGTTGAGAAATAATTAAAAGTTTGGCAGACAGATGGACAGATAATGTGAAAATATGATGTTTTGTGGTAATAAAAATAAATAACCTGTGTGTGAATGAGTTATTTCCTATCCAATCAAATCATATTTAAATAATTTTGTTGCACATACAAAAGCAGTACAGCTAATTGTGTGTTTCCCCATAAAAATAAAAATACATAAAATACTTTAAAAACTCGTCCATCCTAATTAAAACATACCTTTCTTAGATAATTAAAGTGGCAGTTGCGTGATAAAGTGACAGTTAATGTGCATATATTATGTGAAGTTATAACATGCTGATAAAACGTACAATGCAATTTAAAAATAATTATAAATATTAAATGTACTTACTGAAGGGATGAGATGTTGCCAGATGTTTTGATTTAGTTTTAAGTTGTTTGTGTTTACCTGGAAGGATTTCTTCACAATCTGCAGATCCGGAATGTGAATTAAATGGTTTATTGCTCCATCGTGTGACCGTCGCAAGTATTACCACTCTTGGAAACCAGCTATGGCATAAAGACAATAAAGAGGTGCATGCACAGCAGTCGTACAAAAGAGGAAAACAAAATCCCATAAATGATTTGCTTTTGTTGACACGTGAGGTCACACAGCCTCTGTTGACTTATTAAACATGCAGTTACATTAAATGTATTAAAAATGTCACGGACTCACATTGGACTGCCTACAACATGCATTCACTGTGGCATTTCTGAATAAGCTTATATGTAACCACGCTACATTTATCTCAATTCACAGTTGCAACCATTTTTCATCAAGATCTAAAGGTAAGGGTCTGGACTCTGTGGTGGTCAGTCCATGTGTGATGATCATGTCTCTTCTTCCACAATTTCAGTTTGATGTTATCTTGGAATATGCGTGGAAAAACCTGGCCATTCAGTAGATTTCTGTCATCAACTGACCTCAGGTTTTGGCAGACACTGTTGCTGAACCTAGCTCTGATCAACTGAAGCAAAAACAGATCATAAAACTGCCTCCACAGGCCAGTATGGTATTTCATATGTCCTCTGCTCTCCAACTGGCTTTGCTGTTGAGTAACACCTGAGATGTTCACCCTTAGTATCCAGAGACAGATGTTTGACTATTCTTAGACAATCAGAGTGTGGCAACCACAGACTGCTGTCCAATATAAAACAAACGCAACAGCAAAAAACACTCTGCTCATGGCCCTTTTTCTCTCAGTCACTCCGAAGACTGCTCTCTGCCATCCTCTGGTGGTGATGGACGATATCAACTGAGTAGATCTATTTCAGCCGTATCTTGCTCTTGGCTGACTTAAAACAACTATTGGAAGTTTCTGCTTCATCAGCTGGCATCACCAGGTTGTTCCAACTGGTCCATGATCAGTTTCCAGTAGCCTCTGCCAAGGTGAAGTCCAAGTCATGAGACCAGTAGGATGAGGAGAACTGCAGCATGCTCAAGCCAAAGTTCTCAACAGACAGTCCGTCATCCCACTTCTACCATTTAGTCAACCTCCCTGGCCTGTTTGCCTTGGAAAACCATAGGATGGACATTATTCACTCTCCTCTTCGACCTCGATTCACCTGTGCAAGTCTCTGTCTCATATAGACAACATGGAACATTTTCTAACCAGATTTGTTATCCTCATCCTTACATGTCCAGTGAAGCAGTATTCATCAGAGGTTGGGTTGAGACCCACAGATGTGGTCATTTAATTTTTCCCCAAAGTTTTTAGTCACCATTCCCCAAAAACAGTCCTGGTTTCAATGTCTGGTTTATCTCTTCTACATGATATTGGATGTTGCAGTAATTGACGTGGAACAGTCAGAAACATTATATTATGTAGAAATTTGTAAAACTGCAGGATTCGTATTGTAAATTGGGTGTGTCTCCTTTAAAATTAAAACGTTTGGGAAATGCTGCTCCTCAGGGCTGCACTGGTATCAGATGGAGCCACACCATCTATCAACGTGATGGACACATTTCATTTCATGTTTCCATCCTACTGAGACAAATGAACCCACCCAGCTGTTCCTTCAAAGGAATGAGACTGGTGTTGGTTCTGCATTAAGTTCAGGTTTTCATGACTGGGTCAGGATTGGTCCTGACTCACACAAAAGGGTTCTGTGACCTAACACAGGACATCCTTGACCTTCTGTAGAGGTCATTTAAATGTGATGCATAATGTATCCACATTACAAGTGTTTGCAGCAGTGATTATTACTAGGTCACCCCTTGGCCACTGCTCCTGTGTTTTCCATTGGGACCAGAGCCAGGCCAAGGCATAAGGGAAATCAGTGGCTGGTAATTAGGGATCCCCCAAAGGTGTGTGGAGAATTTTTTTAACATATTATGTTAAAACAAAATCTCTAGATGCTGTGGGACACTTAATAAATTAAATATAAAATGTGGTCCTTGGTAAAAGGGCATTTTATTCTCATTAGTACATTGCATGGGGACAGGCAAATGCCCAGGGGCAGAGGTTGAGGGTGGCTGAAAAACACCAACATTTATTTTTTGTTAATAAAAATTACATAAATACTGTATGATGTTATGTTATATTCTGTACTCATATGATATTATCATCTGCTATCTGCTCACACCCTCCTTTCACTAATGTGGTGTCCATCGCACGCAGAAAGGATGCAAACACTTCCCTGCCATTCCCTTTCTTCTTCTTTGTTATTTCATGCAGCAGGTTTGTGTGGGAGGAGCCACACTTGTTTATTTGTGAAGTAAACTTTCACATTGAAACAAACAATGCAAACTCTGGCTAATTTGACCTGTCAGGCAGCTGTAGAAACACACCCACCCAAAATAGTGACCTCTGTAAGGTAAAACCTTACATATGATTGCTTATTATAAGGCCACCAATATCAAACTGTATTTATTTAAATGTGCGTATACATTTCTTTAAAAAATGTTACACACTGGACCCTTCAAACTATTTATTACTGGGTTCATGTTTCCTAAGAATTCCTCTTTTAATTTCCTATCAAAATATAAAATAATGAATTACTCCATACATTGATTATAAATTATCTTATTCTTCAGGGAGTCAAAAAGCTTAATGTCGGTCCCTTTAGCACCATGGGGCCCCTGACTTTCCTTGGCACGCCCCTGCCCATCATGTTATCTTGACTCGTTGGGACACTAGAACAGAATGGAGTCACTGTTACTGTTACTGATGACTTTCCTACTATAACAAATCACTTTTCAAACAAACAGAACATCTGCTGCTGTGCAGGGGTTTCCTTGTGCTGGTGTGTATGTCTGGCTGTTTGCTCCACATGCAAACAAACTGTTCCAAACACAGAGCATGTGAAATGCATCACTTCCTGTAAGTGCCACAGAGATTTTCCTTTAATGGACCACGCACACAGCAGGCTGTGTTTTTCAGATGTGTACCAAACGGATACAAGTAAAAGGGCTCGTGAGTGAACAAAGCCATGAACATTTAGATGCTGCAAAGTTTCAGTATCTAAATGACCATCTGTGGTCCAACTGCATCCTCTGTTGTGAGAAACATAGACAAATATTTCACAGACATACACCTACACAGTTTGTCACATTTATCACTTTCACTGTGTAACCAAAATCATTCATTTAAATTAATAAATATTTTGTTGTAGGGTGCATATTATCCTTAATATGAGTATTACTTGGGGAGTGTAGACATTATTCTCAATGTTATAATTATTTCTACCATTATTTTAATGTTGACTAAAATAGTCAGTCACTGTGGAGAATATAGCAGAAATAAATTGATGGATTAGTATGAAAGATGGTGAACAAACTTACTTGGCCCAGTGAAATACTAGTTATGCTGTATTTTGTTGTTGATTTTTGATTACTCTATTAGATATTGCAACTATAATAATAAAACTTAGACTGGACACTATCTAAATCCAAATGCCAGCAATGTAGTGCTTAAAATGTAGTGACTGACTAAATTCAAAGGCGTTTGAGGGTCCCGAAGGGCCCTCATCAGACAAGACTGAATTCTCACACCACCCCATAATATTTGTAGATTTTAGATTGTCCCTTATCTAAACTTTAATCATTAAAGTTATGAGACTCCAAACTTTATTTAAAGTGTAGTTACATAGTAATTTCAAGGGCGTTTGGGGGCCCATGGGATCCTCGGGGCCTTCATCAAACCAGGCTGAATCCTTATGCCACCCTGAAATTGAGTGCAATAGTCCATACATTTTATGGACAAACTATCTGTTGTACTTCATTTAAAGTGTGTATGTGTGTGTGTGTGTGTGTGTGGGGGGGGTGTCTCAATATATTTCATTATTACGGTGGACCATGAGGACCATGAATCTGGTTGAATCTGTTCATCAATCTGATGAGGGTGCTGGAGATGACAATTTCCTCAAGAACCCAGAGTGACATTTGTGGACACTTTTATTGCCCAGTTCCTCCTTCCCAATTTAAATGCTAGGGTAAAAAAGGAAGTTTTAAGTTTTGATTTAGAAAACCTCAAGAGAATCGCATTGTCTGATGTCAGCAGGGAGGTTATTCCACAAGAAGAAAAACCCTGTGTGGTTATAAGAATGTTTTGGGACCAAAAGCCAGTCAGAGAATGGTCCTCTTAACTTCAGTGCAGTCATAGTGAATGATTATGTTAGTAAATTGTTGGTTTTATATCTCATATCTATATTACACATGATGGGTACAGGTAGAGAGATTACACATTAGAGAGGTACAGGAGGACAGCACAGGTGGCTTGTGGGAAACTGAGTTCTCGGTGTGTCGATGTCAGGGGGAGGGAAATGACTTGAGACTCCAGTGTTTGTGTGGATGTGAAGTCTCTGAGTGTACAGACAGGAATTCGGCTGCTGCTGGACTTTTTTTTTTTTCCTCCTCGAGTCAGACTTGTGTGTTTTTGGCGCCTGTCGCGGGCAACGGAGCTAAAACCAAGGGCACAGATGCGAAAATGCGAGAAGAAACCCAGGAAGAGAGCGAGTGCTTATTAAAAATTCAGCGCGGGAGAACAGACATTATCGCCGTTTCAGACGTGTGGCAGCACTGAGGAGAAACTACAGCACTGACGGGCTTCAAACATCACTGAATGGACTGAAACCAGGCGGATTTTTCCTTGAAAGGCGAGGTTTTTCTAAGCGACCAAAACCTAGAGGGAAGGGGAAGAGAGGGGGTTAAGAAAACGCCCTGCCGCCGCCGCTGTAGCCTGTTGCTGCTGTCTCCAAATTCAAACTTTTGTCGCTGAGTTGTGGAAAAAAAATGCACCCTTCATTTACCGGGAGGTGAAAGTTCATGTGTAACTGTGTGTGTTAGCTCAGAGCCGCTGGCTAACTGAAGGCCTGCTCACTTTGTAAATTTTTTTCCAAGTCTCTTCGTTTTGGGAATATTTTCATTGTGCACATTATTCCTGTTGGAAGCGAGTTGGGTGGGCTGAGAGCCCAGGGCTGCTCCGCTAGGCCCACGGCCATTAGCGACGAACAAAGAGGGTCCACATGTAAATTCAAACAGTTCACAAACCTGTTCCGATACCAGTCAACTGTTTAGCACCATCACTGCCGTCGCAGTCATGTCGCTGGGCGCGGAGAGGAGGATGGAAACCCGGCTGAAGAGGCTGGAGGACATGATCAGAGACCCCAGGTCCTCCGTCAACTTGGAAAGTTTGCTGGTAAGCTTAGTGAGATCCACCTCATAGATAAATAATGATGCCATGTTGTGTGCGTGTTCCCTGAAACGCTATACGCGCACACACACGCTTCCGAGTAACGTTATACTATTTATTATATCTAGAATTTTTGTGTTCGAGTTGTTACCTACTGCGAGCTTCTTCTTTCTTTTCGTCTTTGTTTTTTAGAGGCAGAGTGAGATGTTGCGTGTTTCTACTCTTTCTTTTAAAGTCTACTATTGTGTCACCAGTTAGAAAGTGTTTTGTAATGGGATGGGTAACTGTAATAAGGTATTTGTAAGGAGTTAAAGTGAGGTCCTCGTGGTGGACTGACTGCAGACGGGCCTGATGCAGACGGTGCAGTGTGGGGCTCTGTGAAGCGTGTCCACAGATTAGGATTAAGTGGCCTCGCTCAGTGTGTTTATAGAGACTAATATGTCTAATAATACACTGATCAGCCACAACAATGACACAGGTGACTGGTTTGAATGATGTGGCTGCCTATCCAGTGTGTTTTTACTGTTTCATGCAACGAGAATGTTTAAAAGTTCAAAATAAGTTTTGACATTACATTTAAAAAAAAAAAAAAATCAACACTGCCAATAAATTTCAGACCTGGACACTAATTCTCATAGATGAGGATAATGTTGCTCACCCCACTAAGCAGTAGTTTGTATATTTGACTAAACAAATAGATGCATCATTAAATGAATATGTTTTTTCTTTCTGTAGAAATATTAACATGTGTTAAATGTAAAAACTTGAACAAACATCCAGTTTTTACAAACAATTCTTGTATAAATTCACACACATATAAATGCTGGCTTAAGTCAGCACTATGTGACTTGTGTCATCCGGTGACAATTGTGCACTGCAAGCCAGAAATTCTTTGTTTTATATCAAGACAGAAGTCATGGAGGCAACAGCATCGTTGCATCCTGCAAATAGGTTCCAGCATGACTGAAAGCACAAAGAAGTGCCCATGAAAAGTTTCAAAAGTGAACTTTACTGCTCTAATAAGCGATTTGACTGGATAAACTGTGCGTCTTGTTTCCACCTGTGTTGCCATTATATACACACAAATGCTCCCTCAGAGTCTGATAGTATTGCCGGACCAAGCCCGATTTCAGATAAAGGATGCAGTGCACAGATAATGCTGATTTGCGTCCGCTCACAAAGACCAAACAGAGGCAGAATATGTACAACAAAAATTACACACTGGAGCTTTAAACTCAGTTAAATGAGAACTGTAAACTCATAAGCGCACATACCATTTTGGGATAAATTAAATTTCTTAATCCCTTTAAAGTAGATAAACTGTATGTTAACATATGATTTGTCGTTAATGATTATCATTGTGGTTAATGTCCGATAATTTAAGACTGTTTTGCTCCATAGTGAAGTTAAACAAAAAATGAATAATGGTTTTAAACCTCATCCTTAGTATAAAAATAACAAAAAGATTTTATTGTGATATTTATGATTAATGTATAATCGCTCAGCCTCTTGTTGGTCAAAGCTTGTGGTCTGTTATTGTTTGGATCTGCGGAAACTGTGACTCCATGGCCAAAGAGACATCTGAGCTTGGGAAATTGTCCGAATCATCCCAACCGTCACGGTTACTCACTAGTATTGTAGATATCCCAACAGATACTCACAGCATGTGAATCATGCTGGTTTTTGTGTAAAGCTATGCATGACGTGAAACCAAGTGGCAGGTGTCTCTGATGATCAGATTGTTGACGACCAGTGCTTTGTAATGAATTCTGAGCTTTATACAAACCCTATATAGTGTAGTGTATTTTGGTATGTAAAATTATTTCCTGCACTGATGCAATCTAATGACAACAACCTAAAAATCTCAGGTAATTTATTTGCAGTTTTGGAGAAAAAAGTCATTATTTGTCTTGATACTCTATTGGAAGTGAGATTGTAACACTCATTTTGTACTGTGTCTTGAAAGGAAGTTGAAGGAATCAAGTGCATGACAGATGTTTCTGTGAAGTTTTTTGATGAAATAAAGGTGAACAGGACAGTGGAAAGATTCTACCAATGTACCAGTCATCGATGACCCTGGGATGAACTCAGGAAGAAGATATTTGACACTGGATTAGGGCTGCAGCTCTCGAATATTTTAGTAATCGAGTATTCTATTGAATATTCCATCGATTCATCAAGTAATCGGATAAAACATACTTTTATCCTATTCCACCTATTACTTTCGCTTTGCTGCGTTTTCTCATTTTCGCTGTATTCACTGTTTTCGGTCCTGGCGTCTGCCATTTTATACAGCTAAACTGTCCACACACTTCTTCCGCTTTGTAGGGGACGCATAGCCTGTGACGTAAGCACGTTGTATCACACTAAAAAGAATCCGTGCAAAACATGAGCTTTAAATTTAATTAAACAAGGCTTCGAGGCAGAGGAAATTCCTCAATCATTTTTTGTAATCGAGTTACTCGAGGAATCGTTGCAGCCCTACACTGGATTAAAATCATTTATTCTGATGGTCATGAACATTTATCGGTAGGAACAAACAATATCTCATCATAAGCAGTCATTGGAGTATCTCTCACATGTGTAAATCAGAGCCAGTACTGTGTAGTTGTACCACTTAATGGATACAGTTAGATCTGTTCTTGTGGTGGAGTCTGAATATTTGGGCCCCTTAACTGGATCTGACAGAGGGCTAACACACTGTCAGGCCTGTCTTAAGAAGCAGCACCTCACCCCTTGTAATGGGCCTCATCCAGCTTGGGCCTCCTTGCCCATCCATCCCTCCCCTTGTTCTACCTCCATGCAGCTTGAGGCTTCCCTTGTCAGTTTCCTCTTCTTCTAAAACATTTAGCCGAATATTTGCTCCAAGACTAGTGGTGTTTACTTCCTGCATGTAAGCCGGAGAGAGGGAGAGGTGTTGAGTGTTTGAGACAAAAGTTGAGTGGGAAGCATGCGTAGGAGCATGCAGATTTCCATTTTTAGCAGCCCCGGCACTGTCACTGGGATCAAGAAGTTTAGCTTTTCTGGGTGTGATTCACACACATGCACAGACACTAAGGGCTCAGAAATGTTCTTTTTTGCAGGTGGAATAAAAACATGCATACTTGAAGTGCCTCAATAATTGCACACATGCTCATATTTGGTAAACAGTGAATCACATATATCCCCTACAGCCAAACAAAACCATAAAAGCTGTTTCATTGACTTTTGTGTAGACTCATAAATAACAACTTCTTTAGAGAAACCCAGTAGTTAATTTCAGGAGCAGTGTGCTGTCTACCCAGAGGATAAGGGAAACTGACAGGGAGGAATCTCCAGCATCATATCAAGTAAACCTAGTGACCTTCCTCTTTAAGAAGGCAGAGCTTTTATCAGCTAGTAGATAAAGCATTGTAATTGAAATGTTTTTTGAATTATAGAGCAGACTTTCCCCTGTAAATAATACAATCCTGTCTTCCTTTACAGAAGGCAGAGCAGCCATTAAATAAATGGAATTTTAATGCCAGCTTACACTGTGGCCAAAGAGCTGTAAGTCACTATACTGCGTCTCACAGTCTTTGATTGGACTTGACCTGAAGTCTCATCAAACTTCCCCTAATGCAAACTGCAGTGTTCAGTATTTGGCAACACAGCCCTGCTAACTGAAGTTCCTTGGCAGCCTCAAGTACCTGGAGTGATTGTTAAGGGTGAGCAAAAGAATGGGCATTTTTTTGAGACAAAAACAAATATGGACACTTGATCGAAAGTCAAATAAGTTGCCTTTCTGCCGTCTTAAAGGAAATGACCTCACTGAGTAAATAGTTGGCAGCAATATATGGGGCTCAAAGTCCCAGTGAATGACTGCACTTTCCCCTTTCACTTTTCCGCCTTATCTCTCTTTCTCTGGCTCTGGTTCTCCCTCACCCTGCAGTCCCGTCCCTCCTTCTCAGCTTGTTAAACACACTGCAGGTATTTTAACTGAAACTCCAGTCCAAAGACTTTTGATTCAGATGTAGACGGTGGGTACAGCCAGATAACTTCATACACAGCACTCTAGTGTGAAGGATAGGAGATATGGATAGCTTAGAGTTGGACTCATGTCTTCCACATCCTCTGTTTAGGACAGTTCCGAGCTGTCTCTTCTATGCTCATTTAGTGTGATGCTCTCCATATCCAGAATTATGTGACAAAGCTATTTCAAACAAAAACTCTTTGTTTTACTCAGTGTGGTAACTATTTTATTCCCCTCATTCTCCAACCAGCTCTCTGTTAGTTTATTTCTCCTTGTTCTGTCCTCTCACTGATATTAAACTCGATTTTGGTCCGACACTGGTTAAGTAATAGACATTATTCTTAAAATTTTGTGTCACACATATGCCTCACTAATCACGGACTGTAAGTGTGTCAGCTGTTTACAGGAGCTGAAATGTTGGAGCCTTATATTGTGAAATGGCTGTTTCTGGCTCAGTGCTAAATGCATCAGCAAAAATGTGTTGTTAACAGGTAGGGATATTGGTGTTGTAAAAACAACTTTATTGGACCGATATCGCTAGATACTCAAGGTTAAAGTTTTATCGAGCCATCGTTACATTAAGTTGACATGCACATTTTATATCCTAAGCATTTTAAGTGTGTTAAAGAGATCACAATATCATAATTCCTGCTTGTGCAAAAAAAGTATTCACAGACCATGAAAATTATTGTGGAAATTCTTAATGGATGATTTTTATTACTTGTCTCCTATAGTCTTTAATATGTGATGTATTTGAAATTGCCATATCACTTAATCAGATGTCAGAAAAACGAAAACATTAAATCTAATATGATCCAAAGAAATTGATGTCTTAAGCCTGCCCAACACTAAAGGATTTTAATATCTGACTTGATTTTTATAAACGTAGGAGATCACAGACACAATGCACTTTGTAACTGATTTTTTAATAATTTAATCTTGAGAAAGCACAGACTAGATGATTAAGTCAAGTCACAGGACTACACAGTTAGAATTTAATCACACAATTTCAGGGTTGTGTTATTTAACGTGACTTCAGAATGTAAACAAATGTGGAAGCTGACATTCGGCGTTGTCAGGTAGTTCTCTGTTAATTTGTTACACGTGGTGCAAGACACAGTCTTCACGTTCATCCCCATTGCACTGTGGACAGCCAGGTTTCAGTTCTAAACAAAAGTATGCAACTTCCACTTCTCGATCAACTCACTCATTGTGGGGTCCTGCCCAGTCCTCCAAGTTGCCCAGAATGTGAGTGAGGAATGCACATGTTTGCAATGCTGCAGTGATCATTTCAGCTATGCTGACTTATTCTAAGAAAGAAGAAGCTGTAATATTGGCATCAATATCAGACATAAACATGTTTTTATCCCTAATTAGAAACACAGTTCAGTGCAGAGAAGTGTGGCAGTTGCTCTGCATTTTAAGATATTACTTCATAAAGAATTATCAATTGGCTTTGTTGGACAATGGTTAGGAAGGTACTGGCACAAATCTTCTCAATCATCTTAAAAGACAACATCCAAAGAGAATGCATCGAGAGCGTACACTATACTCCATGAACCTTAAAAAGTATATTAGAAGCAGCACTTAGTACTGATATTAGTATTTCTACTGCTTGTACTACTTGATAAATCTGTTACTCAGTGGTTGTGTCATGGCTTAACTCTTATTACAACTTTGTTTGACATAGGTTTGAGTCAGGTCTTTATGAGCAGTTTCACAATTGTGTGATGTGTTTTTTTTTTTATTGTGCAATTGGAAAATTCTAATTTATCATCCATTTTAACTCCCATTCTTAATTTTTCTCCAGCATCTTTGTTTTTTTCCATGCTCACCACCTCACACCCAAACAGGAACTTCTTCCTTTAACATGCCACTATTTTAGTGAGGTGGGGATAACCCCTATGTGTCCTGTTGTGTATCTTCACCCGATAGTCAACCTGAGTGTCCGCTTTGTTTCTGGAGTGCAGTTAAGTTGCTCTCAGACAAGCAACAGCACTCCCGGGTTTAGTATGCTGGCTGGATAGAAACACTGCCTTATAAGGCACTGGGGACGGTGGCCACAGCCAATTTTTTTTCTGCAAAACAAGCTAGTCTCTCTGCTCCACACCTTCTCTAGTGAGACTGTCTTTTTTTAAAAAAAAAAAAAAAAAAGCAAAAAAAATTGGTTATTTGCTCCAGTCCAGTGAGGAATCCTTAATGTTTCCTGGGTGTGTGACCCCTCAGCAGTCTGAAAATGTCTCACTTGACTTCTGTTACATGTGCTGTGACCTTTAGTGGTCAGAATCAGGAAACTCTGGGTTTTTCCTGTTTATGTAAGCTATAGATGGTCCTCTAGAGGTTAATGACAACGCTTTTAATTTGAGTTACATATTTCTGTTCTTACTTTAGTTATCTCTAAACTAATTTATAGTCTGTGTTATTAAAGGAAAGCTCTAAGAGGAAAGTTCTAAACATGTGCAGCTGGTCGGTTTAGCTCAACACTCAAACTGGGAATGATTAACCTGTTTCTGTCTAATCTTTCTACCTCCCCTTCTAAAACTCATGAAACATGTTTGAATGGAGGACTGCAATTAATGATTATTTTCATGTTTTCATGATCATTTTTTCGATTAATTGAGTACTTGTTTGGTCTGAAAAATGTCCGAAAATGTGGATCAGTGTTTACTCAATCTGGAAGTGAAGATGTTCTCGAATGCCTTGATTTGTCCACAAACCAAAAGTTTTTTATTTAATTTGTTACTGATTTCTTTGTTATATGAAACAAGAAACCAGAAAGAATTCAAATTTAAGAAGCTGAAAAATCAGAAGCTTGTTTTTAATTATTGAAACAAACATTCAAAATGGTTAGTAAATTATCCAAATAATTGACAATTTAGTAATCAATTATTAATCAGTGAGTTAAATAAATAGTTGCTTCCCTATTCGAAATATATAATAATATATTATTATATTACTAATAACTATAATATTTTGTATAATTATGCTGTATGGACTTTGTAAAGTGAACTTGAGTACTCTGAAAATAACAGTGATGTGGAGTGAGGATACCTGACTCGGGCCTGACAGACTCACGTTGGAACTCAATGCATTACATTAAAGTAGTAACTGGTGTAGGGCTGCAGGTGTTGATCGATGTGTCCCAAACCTCAAAATGATGTTCTCAAATGTTTTATCAACAAAATACAATTACTCACTCACTCACTCATTTTCTACTGCTCTATACTCCAGTACCCAATTCCAGCTGACACAGGGCGACAGACAGGGCACACCCCGGACAGGTCACCAGCCCATCACAGAGCCACACAGAGACAAACAACCATTCAGTCTCGCATTCACACCCATGGGCAATCCAGAACATCCCGTTTGCCTGTTTCCGGATGCATGTTTTTGGACTGTGGAAGGAAGCCAGAGAACCTGAAGAAACCCCACACACACATGGGCAGAACATTCAAACTCCATGTAGAAAGGCTCTTGTTTGGACCAGGTTGCAAACCTGGGTCTTCTTGCTGTAAAGGCAAGAGTGCTAACCACTACACCAACTGTGTGGCCCCCCCAAACCACAATTATTCAGTTTTGATTATTTCTTTGTTTTATGGAGCAAAGAATACAATCCAATCCAACTTTATTTATAAAGCACTTTAAAAACAACAACAGCTGAAGCAAAGTGCTGCACATTAGAGATAAATAAACTACTGAAAAATACTAAAAGATAGACAAAACAGTAAAACACTGTAGAGTGTAAATATGTACACACATATGCAGTACATCCATGCAACAGGTGAAATGGACTATATACACATACATATGCACACAAACATGCATTTATACATACATACATGCACACTGCATACATATACATAATATGTACATATATATACACTCACACAAATAACCATAAAAACAATAACAACTGGTAAAATCAATGTCTCATACTGGGTTGAAAGCCAAAGAGTAAAAATAATAAAAAAAGAGTAAAAAGACATTTCATCCTCTTAAGTTTTGGTTTGTTGAGAAAACATGATGTTTGAAGACATCATAATATCAGTTTGGGAAACACCAATCAACACTTTCCAACATTTTATAACATTTTATGGACCAAACAACTAATCGATTAATCAAGAAAATAATCAACCTATTGGTTATAAAAATAATCAATACTTGCAGCTCTAGATTGAACATTGAGCATCCAATGTCTCTGAACTTCCCTGTGATTGGTCAAGGCCTCCTTTCAGGCTAAAGATATGGTCGCACGGCTATAAGCAGAGAGATACATAAGTGTTCTTTCTCTCGGATCGTTTGCTTTATCCTGCCTACTATACTTTTTTAATACCACGTCAGGCTCAGACTCAAAAAACAGAATGTCTCTCAGGTTCATGTCAGGCTCAACTGTACACTCTTGGGCTTGGGTTAGGTACAGACACAAAAAATGTAGCTGACACTCTAAAACCGCATGACAGGCTTATAAATTACAAAGCAAGGAAGGTAATTGAAAAGTCAAGTGTTCCACTCCAATCTCCTATTTTTGCTCTTTTCCGGATATGTTGGTTGGTTTCTCAGAATCACTGTATTCACATTTTGTACATGGTTTTTATCCGATACTGGTGCTAAGAGGATTCTTTTAAAGAGTGTGGGTGGCTGAACAGTGCCTGAACAGTGCCTGAACCAGTGCTTTTTATTAAAGCTGTAGTGCGTAACATGTAAACATAAGCACATGAGATCCCACAATGCTGATTAAGCCTATCACCTCCACATGAATATTTGTCTTTCTCAGATTTTGTGTCTCCATTGACACCGCACACAGTGACATTTTATGCTACACGTGAGCATGTGAGGCAGAAAACCCACACAAATTAAGCAAGACAATATCATGCAACAGGACTACAACAAGTTTTGTAAGATAATTAGATTAGAATTAGAATTCATGATCCATGATAAACATGGGTGTTCAGTAGGAGTTAATCATATTTTTATCAAGATCACAATTTCAGCTTCTTGTGAACATGATTATGCTGTATTGAAAATATGTGCTCTGTAGAGCCCTGGGAGATCTGTTTTATTATTTTTTACAGATTCCATTCATTTTTTCCCTGTTTTTTAACATTTACACTTATTTTACCAGCAGAAACTGTCTTAAAATGTGATTGAATAAAATTCCAGCAACCTGTTAAGTAAGGTGCAGCATGACAGTGTGGTAATGGCTATAATGGCTAATGCAGATTTTTAGAAATCGGAGCAGCCAGTAGCTGATAATTGACACTGATTCTTTAAGCTCTTATATTTGGTTGATTTTCAGTTTTTCCCTCCATCAGATAAAATGTGGTTGTTTAATGAAAACAGATAATTCAATGAATTTGATTAACTTTATTTACCAGTTATTGAACAACAATAATGATCTGTCTCTCCAGTCGACATTTTAATATCTGCACTGCAGTGCAATTATATACAGTATTTTCAATAAACAGTATGTATAAAGTAAATATTAAATACTTAGGTCATCCTAAAACAAACAAAAACATTTTTGGAATAAAAAAATTGTGTTTTTTGCATCACAATATTTGTTTCTGAGAACATAAATGTGTCATTTGTAATAACTGGGCGATTCATAAATAATAATTAGCCAGTGCCACTTAAAAAAATGGCACATATTGGCGCAATTAATCTGGTTGGGCCAAGTAATTGGTTTATCTCAGCATTGTGGAGGTGCACAGTCTTGAGTGGAATTGTAAAGCAAATGGGGTGATATGAATGAAATAATGACTCATGGAAACAGCACAGGCACAGAAAAAAAGGCAATATTGTTGTTGATTTGCTGCTGCATCAAACACCCATTTGCTGTATTGGCTGGTAGCAGAATGTTAACCATGTCTACAATGACAAATTAATCTTATTTTGCCTAAAATATGACATTTGGACAATATGCAAAGCTGAGTAGGATGTACAGTATATGGTTCTCATCGATACACCCTTAGATTTGTCTTAATCTGGCAGATCTCTCCATCTAGACAAAGACTGAGGTTGATGTAATGTAGCTATGGCATATACACAATATTGTACAAAAATCAAAGAAGTATACAGTGTTTACTATGTAAACAGAATTTCTGACTGAAACCTTTGTGTTTTTTTAACACATCTCATTGTGGAAAGGTACATTTCGCATAATGATTCAAGTGACAACAAATGCACAAATCCTGCTGTTGAGTACTGCTTATTTCAATATATTGTCTTTGCCCTGCTGTTTGTGTGTGTCTTGAAGGGCTTGATACCTGTGTCTCAGTGTATTTGTAGTGTTAAAACGAGTGTATGAGTAAGCGGAGCAGCGAGGAGAACAGGAGTCTCCCACACATAATGCATAACCCATCCATCTGGCCTCAGCAAATTATCATTCCATCACAACCTCCCACATGTAGGCACACACATTCTCATACAGATACCATGCTGTGTACTCAAGACACACATTTGTATAAATTTTCACAAGCAAATTAATTCGTTTGATCTGAGCAACACACAAGCTGCAACCAGCAGCAACGACAGGACGATATATCACATTACCAAACAGCAGTGGATGGTGTGTGAGTTCATACTGCTTTCATTTCCTCCATCAAACCCAAGCAAGACCATTGGTATGTGTGTGGTAGACTTAAGATGAACATTGGCTTGAAGTTGGCAGTTATAATTAAAGTTTTTTTGTGTTGGTACGAAACTGTTTATATATGTGCAGTATGCTTATAAAAAACTAAAAATCAAGTCAGAGCCTAGCTTATAACATTCAGTTTTCTTTTTTTGCAAGTTGTCCCTTTAAAATTATTCTGTTGGATATTTTTTGTTGCTTCAATGAATAATGCAAAGATTGTTGGTGATAATGTCATTGAAAGTTAGTCTTGAGCTACTTTGGTAATCAGTTAAATATGTCAGAAATAAATAGTATAGATCTGGGATCAGTCCTGAACTTAATGCTTATTCTCAAATGTTGATATGTTATTTTTCTTAAATGATGGTAAACTGATTATCTTATGATTCTGTCTTGTTGGTCAGACAAAAGTATTTTAAGAAGTTGCCATGTGCTTTGGGATCTACTGATTAACATTTTCTTCTTTTTTTCTAGTGTTTTATAAACATGACAGTCAGGTTTATTTAAGAAAACAGTCGGTATGTTAATCCAGCAGTGTCTCCAAACCCTTTTAGCCCATGACCCCCTGTAAGATAAGGCACTTATCTATTGCTCTTGTGACTCACTGGTTGTGGCATTAATGTGTTCTGGAACTTTGGGTTTCCTTCTAGGGCTGTTTCATTTATGGATTTATTTGTTTTCAGAGTTGAGAGTATCTTTGTTTTTGCAAGAAAAGAAAATCTAAATTAGAGAATCTGGGACCTTGTTGGAACTAGAACACTCTTTTGCAACTGATAATTATTTCATATTGTTCATATTGTTGCAATCCAAGTTTTGGGTTGTGCACTGTATAAGTTAATTTTCTAAAAAATATTGACAAATGCATATTGCACAGCATGGTTTGGTGTGAATTTTAGCTTGTGTGGATCTTGTCCATAAATATGTTCCTTAACATAATTATGTTAAAGAGCTGAGTCTGTTTTTCCTGGCACATCCCTTACCATAATATATAATAAAATATGGATGCCAGAAATGTGCATTGGGCACAGGGACATGGGACAGGAATCTGTCAAACACAAGAGAAAGATATACTCTTGGCATTCCCCATGGAGACATTAGCTGTGCTATTTGTGAACCTCTACAGGATTCCTGCTACCACAACTTTCTCTGAGAGTTTACGGGCTCAGCCTGGCACGGCCCCCTTGTTCTGCCTGGCCCACAATTCATCCCCACAACTATTTTTAAAACAACTGGAATTCAATCAAAACATTTACTTTCTCCTCAATCCTGTTACAGCCCAGAGCAGTGCTGCTTGTTTTCTGTTCCCCATGCTGAGTGATGAGATGGTATTGGGCTAGGCAGAATGTTTTTTTTGAGGAATGACTGCAGATGGAGCATGCAGAGTTTACTGTGTTGAACATCATGACATTCCTCACTGGTGGATCCACGTGGCTTTTTATAGGGTGATAAAGATGGGAAGCAGGCAAAGAGAGAATGACGGCTCCATAATGTCAACAAGCAGGTTGGGTAAATAAAACGGAAAGAATAGAATGTGTGTATAAAACTCCTGCCTGCTGCTTCTCTCTAGCTTCAGCTGGGTTCAACTCTTTGTATTTTGCAGCAGTTGCTAAGCAACTGGCTATTACCCATTGGCTGGATTACAGTATAGCAGAGATACAGTGCTGGAGTGGTGTCTAATAGATACATAACAACTTATGATTATACGCCTAAGTGGACAGATACTCTGTCTTATCAGTGCAGGAAGACATTCATGTATTTCTGCTGCTGTAGCTGTATAGCTGTAAAGTGTCCTGTATAAGAAAATTGGCTACTGAGACTGACATCAGTGTTTATTTAGATTGATTGCTCCAAAAATAACTTTGCATTCAGCCGACCTTACTGTGGACAAGGAAGGGAGGATCAATATTTGTCTGGAAAAGGTCCAGAATTGTCAGATGCATTAAAGTTGAAATCGTTGATCTAGCTTCACTCATCTCCAGACACTTGTCAGTTATTTAGTTTATAAATAGCTGCTTTGACTGAGTGGCTGAGGAATGTCCTCCAGAGTCTTGTTTTTGTTTTAAATACTGTAACGCTAATGGAACCAATTTAGAAGAACTGCATTCAGCCATTTCTCTTATGTAACTCCAAAGCACTTAACAGCATATTATTTGTGACCTGTGGGGTTTCTGCTAACCTGATATTATAAATGTGCCAATGTAGTTAAAAAATGAACTTGCATAAATAATAATATAATGAGGGATTTCCATGAGCAAATTCTTTTGAGGTATATTATCATTATCACAGGCTAAAAGTTTATTTACATCCTAAAAAGCTCAACTCGGGTTTTTGCCCCTTTCCCTGTCCTCATCCATTAAACCAAATAGTAGTTTGATATTCATTCTTGCAGAGACCCTGATGCCTCTCACTAGCTATGTTTACATGTGCAGCATTTCTTTATTCTGAAAAGATTTGTTCCGATTAGAATTTACAATTCCAACGTTTAGATGGATGCGAAATTAAATTATCTGATTTCGATGTGTGTACATGTGCATCAAGCGTTCAGTCGGAATGGACTACTATTGTGACATGTGCAGTGTTGTCTAATTCTCTAGAAGTACAAGCAAGAGAAGAGGCTTCATTTCCACTTCCATAGTAAACAAATACTGCACATGTCTGCTTGTCACGTCAATGTCTACTGTTCATTCACTATCACTATCCTCCTCTTCTGTGCCTGTGATTTTCGTGTCTGTTTGTTGTTGTTTTTTTTTTTGTTTTTGTTTTTTTTTTGGACTAGAAATCCAGCAGTAGCAAATGCTAATACTTCATGTTTATGTGGCTCAGACACGTGATAACACCAAACCAGGAAGTCATGATCGGATGAAGTCTTTATATGAACACTGATCTGAATGATGATCGGTATATCGTAGCCCTCTCGTTCAGATGACCTTTGTTTCCGAAAAGGCTGTATTGGATCAGAGTTTTCAGATTGGCATGTTTACATGACATATTTTTATTCTGATTAGTTGTCTCCATGTAAGCATAGCTACTATTACTAGGGCAACATGTGTGTATTTATCTTTTCTCCATACTTCATCCTGTTTTATGGAGAGATATAGAAATGACATAGAGAGTGATAACATGTGGCCATGAGTTCCTGTTTGCAGATGCAGACTGTGTAACAACACCGTGTTTACTGTGTATGTCCCTTATTGAATGTTAATGTTGGATACGTGTTACTCTGAATTCTGCCATATTGCTTTGTTAGAATTGTTGCACCTACCATACATTTACATCCTTTTAGTGAATTTGTTACACTGTATATTGTTAATTGTGCTTTGTGATGCACACTGACCCGTACTCACAAGGCACTCGTGAACAGATCAGTGACACATGTTCTTTGTTTGCTGTGAAAGTGTGTCCCAGCATTGCAATTCAGCAATAGATCTTAGCATGTGCCCTTGGGTTGCTATGGTTTGAACAGTAGGTTACCGTGAATCACTGATTCAAATTATAATGCATATATATAATGAATCAATATCTTGATATATTAATGATCTTTAAATTTTATGTAAAAGTTAAGACCTTAATATACTTATTCATCCACTGCTCATTGTCATTCTTGTGACCTTATTCTAACCTGAAGGTCATATGCTAAATCCCTGCCCTTCGAGTCTGCATGCCAAAGTGTCCTCAGGCAATACAATTGTTACTGGCAGCTGAATTACATGAGATGGGTGTGCCCAACAAATGTGTGTGAATGGCAAAACTAAGTGGTTATCAAGACTAGAAAGTGCTATATACTGAAAATACAAAACACTTGCCAATGTTGTTTCTGCGCAAGCGGAAAAATTAGGGGAAATAATCAGATTTTCTTTTCATTTTCTTTGTAATACTACTGAATACTTCAATGAATGCAGAAATTACAATGCACAGTTTTAAATTCACAGTGTCACATTTTATTGTGCACTTTTGAACATAAGCAACATAAACACAAGGGACATGAAGTATACAGACAGTACCATCACTGTCATTTCAGTACAATATTAACAAATGCAGTGCTTCAAAAATGTATTAGATTAGATAAAAGGTTTTTATTTATTTGGCAAACAATTTAATGCTAACAAACTGAATTCACCTTTTTATACCCAAATTTAAACTGCCTCACTGGGCTCACAGTCAGAAATTAATCAAGTATAACATGTATTTCTTAATCAAAAAATAATGTGCTTTGCAATTTCTTTTTTTTTTTTTTTTTTTTTTTGGAAAACAGTAAATTTGATGGATAACAATAATAATAATATTTTAGCATTAAGAACTTACAAACATACAGAAATCATAATTATAAGGCTATGTTTGGATAGGTAAACAATGTGCTCCTGTAAGTAAGTAGATTATTTTATATGGTGTGCTGAAGTGTAATACGATATGGCGTTAGCACGTGTGGTTTTATTCTAAAATAAACCAGACACTTAATGTTCTATTAGTGTTTGACTTTGTGTCCCACTCGTGCTGAATTCTGCTGATCTGAAGTGTTGTGTTGTCCGGCGAAAATAAAACACATATTTTCTGCGGGAGCAACGGACTGACATAACGATGACAGAGACACAGATGGAGTCGTTGGAATCTTCCAGATTATGTTTCACCAGTTTTTATATATAACTAAATAATAATAAATTAAAAAAAACGCTTAGCAAATTAAATGGTCGCACATGCATGAGTAGATGTAAAATTTACTTGAACTGTCTCAAATTTGCTAATAATCTCAAAGTATTATTAGCATTAAAATAAAACCTGAAGTTGTATATACTATGTACTATACTATATAATAAAATAGCTGAGGTCATTGCCCTGCATTCTTGCTCATGCATATAAGATGCCCAGACATGACTGGATACTGGTTTCCAGTCATGGTTTCATCGATGGATCTGTCCCTGCTCTTTGAAGATGTTGTATACATACTGTATATCTTCCATCTACTTGCACTTAACTTGTATGTAATCAATGGCCACTTCTGTAGCTGCTGTGCATATTTTTAGTCAAATATTGTGGCAGGAGCAGAAAATGCTGCCTCAGAGGAAATGACTTGCAATCAGGGACTGACTTCATGACACACCAACATTATCTGCCAGCCTCAGGGTGGGGTGGATCATTTCCTGTCCTGTCTGCTCTGAGGGAGATCCTTGTGAGTTTGTGTGTGCACACACACAGCAAACCCTCTCCACCTCCTGGCATATGCGTGTGTGTGTTTTTCCCTTAAATAGTAGTTTTGTGTGAGGTCAGTCCTTTAATGGGGAAGTGAAGTTGAGATGATGAAACAGAGTGTGCAGTTCATTGCAGACTGACTGCAGCTGAGTGGAGAACGATGGAGAGAGCAAGAGGAGAGGCTGATAAGACTGACGGGAAGCAGCAGAAAAGGGCAAATGAAACACAGAAAAGTACAAAGGAAGCCGGGGAAATTTGTAACAAATCGTGCTTCCCTGTCTATGACTGGGTCATTGGGAGGACGTGAAGATAAAGATGAGTTTGAAATGGACCAATTTACAGAGCTGTGGTATTGTTGTCTCTGTTGTACTCTGTTGGCCTAGTTTAGTGTCTAGAAAGTTCCTTTTTGTAATGCCCAACTGGTTTAGTAATGCCCAACTACTAGATGTAGACTTCCTCGCCTTTATACAATGTAACAATTACATTAATGGTTTGTAGGTCTTTTACTCATTTAAAGTTTTCCCGGATTTGTCTTAGGTCCCATTATAAAAGACTGATTTCTTCAAATAATCAGTGTTCAAATAGTGAGTAACATGATGCTGCTAAGCTGCAGACCAATTCCAAACCTATGACACTGTGAAACTGCACTAGTGACAGATTAAACTCGAGCTCCCACCTACAATTATCTTTATTAATTGCTTCATTCATGAAAGTATGTAAAAATGTTGATTAATGTTTCCCAAACATCAAAATCATGCACTGATATGCAGTTTACTGTCACAGGGGAAGTAGATAAACCAGAACATATTTACACTTAAGAAGCCCTAACCACACAATCCACTCAAAGATTTAATCAATTATCAAAATTGGTGACAAAATGTAATAATGGATTAACAATTCATCACTCAATTACAACACTGACATGTCAAAACTGACATGAAAAAATTAAACGTTCAAAAGTCAACAGTAATCAGATGAAAGGAAAAATATAATTCAACTACTGTGTATATATACAATTAAGTTCCCAGCCTTCAATTTTGAACAGTTCCAGTTCATTCCCATTAATTCCAATAATTCCCATGGAAAGTTTCCTATTTTGAAAATTCCCAGAGTTCTGCAACCTGAGCTGGAGTATGAGTATTGGATGAATAATCATGTATCATATTCAAAAACCATATTCATATCATATTCCCTACTGTTATTAAATTGTGCTTCTATGTATGCCACCTTGCTATACAGGACCATTTTAAGAACATTGAACTCCATCAGTGTAGCATTAGCACACTAACAGCCCTCACTCATGTTCTGGTCATGTGACGGTGGTGGTGCATTTCATGTGTGATCACTGAAGCATTTACATCAGTTTTAGGGTTTACTGGTCATGTCGGACGTTAACTTGTTCGTTCTCTGATATCAGTTAATTTTCACTAATAAACTACTTAGAATTTGATTGGCTTAATGTTGCATAGAAATATACTCAAAAGTGCAGATCTTGTCAACATCATCCATATTCTGTGCTGCATCTTATTGCAGCATTGCTGTCAGCTGACAAGCTAACACTAAAGCTTAGATATGTGCTTTGATTATAACTCTGTCCTTATGTCTCTGCACGTCTCATGTGCTTTTCTAGAAACAAAATGAAAATATTTCCTAGCCATATTTTATAATAAGTTAGATGATTTATGGCATTCTTGTGTGTTGATTTTTTTGAAGCAGTGTTTCATCTGTGTGGCAGTGGTGATGTAGTCTCTAACTACTATGTGCTATATGGAGGTGGTGGCTTTATCTTTTTACACCCACTGCCTCATGAAGGTCACAGAAACGGTGTGTTCCATCATTTGTCAGCAAATATCATTTGAGGAGGCAGCTGCTGATAGAAAAATGATTCATCATGCTTCGCTCTCTTTCACTCCTTCTCTCAGGAGGAGAAAAATCTGTCACTTTAAACCGTTTTCTTCATATGTTTTTTAGGTAATCGGTCAGTCAGGTTGAATGGACTGAATGAAAAGTTTCCACAAATGAAGGTGTTTGTCTAAATACAGATTTGTTGTGTGCAGTGATGTGGAACTACTTTTATTTCATGCTGTGGTGAGAATACATACAGAAAATATACTACTGAGAAACGCAGTCATAGGTATTCACCACCTCATGCTGCTGTCTATTGTTTTGTGTGTGTGATTCAAGATTTCTTTCTTTTAATAGATTCTTAATTGTGTCATATAGCGTTTAACACACTGCTCTGTAGCATAGGAAAACATGCAAATATATAAAACACAAGCTTATTTATATAACGCTTACAACAAACCAAGTACAGAATCCTACGGCAAGAAGCACAAATGTCAACAAAAGTGTCTCCATGTTGTTTTCAGAGGGGATTTTGTTGTTGATATTTTAATGCACCAAACAATTTTACAGCAAGGTTCTTCACTGTTTTTGACCTTGTATTCACATGTTTTAGCCTACAGTGATCCAAATTCAATCATGAGTGGATGAGGAGAATTACATGTGTGCATGTACCCAAATGTCTATTCTCTCAGACCACTAGACCCATCTCTCTCTACACAGGCATTTTTGAATTTCACCCCTAATTAAAATATTACAATTATTATTTAAATTATTTTAAAATCAATTTGGTAATATTTTATATTTAGGAACATTTTTCTGATCATTGTTACATGTCATCATGTGGTTGTTTATATGTTCTGTCCACTTGAGGGCAGACTAAATTTTGGTTGCAACCAGTCATTCACCAAGTGTGTACAGTATATACATGTACAGTATATACCTTAATCAGATATAAAGACCTCATACCAACAGTAGTTTTGCTTTTATGACACTGTGTCCCACAAAACTAATTTAATGTGTACATTGGGAGCATATAGACTAGGATGTCTGTTACACAGACCCAGATTTGCACACAGACAGAAACCTTTGTACGGTCAGACAGATTAAAAACCTATTTTGATCTACAAGGACAAAATTATGTCAGTATATACAGTGCATCCGGAAAGTATTCACAGCGCTTCACTTTTTCCACATTGTGTTATGTTACAGCTTTATTCCAAAATGGATTCAATTCATTTTTTCCCTAAAAATTCTACACACAACACCCCATAATGACAACGTGAAAATTTTTTTTTTGAGATTTTTGCAAATTTATTAAAAATAAAAAAACTAAGAAACCGCATGTACATAAGTATTCACAGCCTTTGCTCAATACTTTGTTGATGCACCTTTGGCAGCAATTACAGCCTCAAGTCTTTTTGAATATGATGCCACCAGCTTGGCACACCTATCTTTGGGCAGTTTTGCCCATTCCTCTTTGCAGCACCTCTCAAGCTCCAGCAAGTTGGATGGGAAGCGCAGCCATTTTCAGATCTCTCCAGAGATGTTCAATCGGATTCAAGTCTGGGCTCTGGCTGGGCCACTCAAGGACAGTCACAGAGTTGTCCTGAAGCCAGTCCTTTGATATCTTGGCTGTGTGCTTAGGGTCGTTGTCCTGCTGAAAGATGAACCGTCGCCCCAGTCTGAGGTCAAGAGCGCTCTGGAGCAGGTTTTCATCCAGGATGTCTCTGTACATTGCTGCATTCATCTTTCCCTCTATCCTGACTAGTCTCCCAGTTCCTGCCGCTGAAAAACATCCCCACAGCATGATGCTGCCACCACCATGCTTCACTGTAGGGATGGTATTGGCCTGGTGATGAGCGGTGCCTGGTTCCCTCCAAACATGACGCCTGGCATTCACGCCAAAGAGTTCGATCTTTGTCTCATCAGACCAGAGGATTTTGTTACTCATGGTGTGAGAGTCCTTCAGGTGCCTTTTGGCAAACTCCAGACGGGCAGCCATGTGCCTTTTACTAAGGAGTGGCTTCCGTCTGGCCACTCTACCATACAGGCCTGATTGGTGGATTGCTGCAGAGATGGTTGTCCTTCTGGAAGGTTCTCCTCTCTCCACAGAGGAACGCTGGAGCTCTGACAGAGTGACCATCGGGTTCTTAGTCACCTCCCTGACTAAGGCCCTTCTCCCCCAATCGCTCAGTTTAGATGGCCGGCCAGCTCTAGGAAGAGTCCTGGTGGTTCCGAACTTCTTCCATTTACGGATGATGGAGGCCACTGTGCTCATTGGGACCTTCAAAGCAGCAGAAATTTTTCTGTACCCTTCCCCAGATTTGTGCCTCGAGACAATCCTGTGTCGGAGGTCTACAGACAATTCCTTTGACTTCATGCTTGGTTTGTGCTCTGACATGCACTGTCAACTGTGGGACCTTATATAGACAGGTGTGTGCCTTTCCAAATCATGTCCAATCAACTGCATTTACCACAGGTGGACTCCAATTAAGCTGTAGAAACATCTCAAGGATGATCAGTGGAAGCAGGATGCACCTGAGCTCAATTTTGAGCTTCATGGCAAAGGCTGTGAATACTTATGTACATGTGGTTTTTTAGTTTTTTTATTTTTAATAAATTTGCAAAAATCTCCAAAAAAAATTTTCACGTTGTCATTATGGGGTGTTGTGTGTAGAATTTTTAGGGAAAAAAATGAATTGAATCCATTTTGGAATAAGGCTGTAACATAACACAATGTGGAAAAAGTGAAGCGCTGTGAATACTTTCCGGATGCACTGTATTTGCATAGAGTTCAGAGAAGTGGCCATAGATGATGTGTTTTAGTGCTAGGGGATAACAGATGGATTTAAAGCTGTCCACTTGTGATCATCAAGTGTTGGTACCAGGTCTAAATAGGTCTGTCTGTGTGGTTGTGTTGTGTGTATTTGCATAATCATTTCCTCTGTAGCTGGACAGCATCTGATATTCACACAAGGGCTGTGGAAAAAAACAAATTATAACTGCAAAGACTCTTATACTTACAATCAATAATTTAATTACAAATACCTATTACAAAAGATGTTTTTTTCTAACCGAAATTTGATCTTGAATATAAATATTTTTTCTGTATTATAATGCAAGAATGAAAAGTAATGAATTTTTACCAGTATGCTTGTATTGCAGTTTTTTGTGTTTCTATTACAGTTTTTCAAATGGCATCAACTAGAGGAAGCGCTCCAAATCTAATAGTGTTTTCAAATCTAATAACTTCCTCCTAATACCATAACATATATTCCTGGAAAATTACAGCCAAATTGCACTCAAATATCAAATTGGTGCAACCAAAAACTAAAATTGCTTTTCCTTAGAGAATGAATTGCAACCTGTGTGAGTTCCTAATGTGTGGTTTCATATTTGGATTTCAATTTAAAATATTAATTGTGCCACCCTAATTCACACCCTACTGTATACCTGAAGACAGCACAGACTCTGTTACTGTTTGTGTACCACTGCATAGTCTTTTACTGTACTTGAAGTCTCCTGATGCTTTCACTGTCCCTGCTCCTTTTGGTTATTAAAATACTGCCTTTGTCATGTGTATTTGTTTGCTGGCATTGAAATAATGAACAAGGCTGCATCACTATGATTTAATCTGATTTTGTGATTGTGGTTATCACTGTCATTGCTTTTGACATGATGTTTTCATTCTCTTCATTTAGGACTCCATGAATGCCCTGGTCTTAGACCTGGACTACCCTGCACTACGCAAGAACAAAAACATTGAAAACTTCTTAAATAGATGTAAGTTGTGTTCTCACTGAGAATTTTTGGTAGGTATTTTTGTGGTAAATTGAGTTGACACTGCTAACAGATTGTTTATTCTCTTGATTCTGTTGATACCCAGATGAGAAAGTCATAGGACAAATTCGAGACCTCCAGATGAAGTCTGAAGACTTTGACAGAGTGAAAGTCATTGGTCGAGGGGCATTTGGTGAAGTTCAGCTAGTGAGTATTAAGCCTCTTCCACACTAAAAGTAGTGAGTATGCTACTAAAAACCACTCCCATTGTCAGTGTTTGTTCCACTTTTATTTAACTATTAATTCCTAACTTTGTCAAAATGCCCCAGTGTTTGTGGAGATCCCATATTCTCCATTGTCTTTCTCTTTGAATGAAATGTTCCCTTCACTATACAGGTCAGACATAAAGCCTCACAGAAGGTTTATGCCATGAAGCTGCTGAGTAAGTTTGAAATGATCAAGCGCTCAGACTCTGCCTTTTTCTGGGAGGAGAGGGATATCATGGCCTTCTCTAACAGTCCCTGGGTTGTGCAGGTGAGACACTGTTATATGTTCACATTCTTAGAGACTTTTTCACATTTTGCTTTATTTAAATTACTTACTATTTAAATAAACAATGTGAATAATGTGAAGTAGATGGGTATATCATTCTGGTTAATGTGTCAGAAGAATGTCCTTTATCCTGTAGTTAGAGCTTATATGTGTTCCTTGTTCAGTTGTGCTGTGCCTTCCAAGATGAGCACTACCTCTACATGGTAATGGAATACATGCCAGGAGGTGACTTGGTCAATCTGACTAGCACCTATGACGTACCAGAGAAATGGGCCAAGTTCTACACAGCAGAAGTTGTGATGGCTTTGGATGCTATTCACTCCATGGGCTTCATCCATCGTGATGTCAAACCAGATAACATGCTCCTGGACAGACATGGACACCTCAAGCTGGCCGATTTTGGCACATGCATGAAAATGGACTCAGTGAGTTTTTTTTTTTTTTTTTTGTATAATTTTGTGCCTTTGTCACCTGATAATTTGCATTTCAGAAGTCCTTAGCAAATTTTTGTAGTTCTTGATAATGTTCCAGAAAGGACCATTATCAGGAAGTACACCAAATTCTTACCTTTTTTTATATATTAAGCACTCTATAACATATGTCAGATTTGTTTAATATAAGGGTATTATCATTATTTCTTGAGAAATGCATGGAATTGTCTTGCCTGCTGTCTTCATTGAATCTACTCCAAAAGCTAATGGGTTCTAGTTTGGGTCATACCCCACCTTCTTTCAAAAAACTTGTTTCAGTAATTTTTGCATAACCTTGCTAAAAACATAGACTGACACTCAAACTAATAAACAACATATCATGGTGGAAATAAAAGGCACAAGTAGCAAATCGTGCACATTTCTGGTCAAACCATAGATACTTTAAGTAGAAGAGTTAGATTACTACACATCAGTCCTCATATACACATGAATACACTATGTTTTTTTCTTATTTTCTTATATAAAAATACATGTTGCTGATAGTGGTGGACTAATCTGTTGTGTTCAATTTATCTTTGCTGTGAATTTCTTAATTGTTGTTATATCAAAACATATCAAAATTTCATCAAAGAGGAGACAAAATTTGAAAATTGTAATTGCTGTTTAACATGTCTCAATAGCGTGCTTTTCATTTAAGAAAAAAAAGTTCATGGGAATTAAGTGGAATTAAATGGAATCAACTGGAAATGTTTCAAAATTGAAATTTGGGACTTAAATATAGTTGGTAAATAATATAGTTTAGCATCATCTTGGCTGAAACAATCAGATTTGATGCAAATACAGTTGAATGTCAATACTATTCCTCAATCACATGCACATATACTCCTTCCCTTGCAGACTGGCATGGTGCATTGTGACACAGCAGTTGGGACTCCAGACTACATCTCTCCTGAGGTGCTTAAGTCTCAGGGAGGAGATGGATATTATGGGAGAGAATGCGACTGGTGGTCTGTAGGGGTCTTCATCTTCGAGATGCTTGTTGGTGAGACATTCGTCTCAGGAATTCATTGTAACTGGATAAGACATGAGTTTAGAAACTATATTTTCTTCCAATTTTTTTACAAACTGGCTGTAATTGCTATTAGGTGACACACCCTTCTATGCTGACTCTCTGGTGGGAACGTACAGTAAAATAATGGACCACAAGAACTCGTTAAACTTCCCAGATGATGTGGAGATTTCCAAAGATGCTAAGAATATCATTTGTGCTTTCCTGACTGACAGGTATGAAAATCTTCACTGTTTTAGCCTTTAAATGTAAATGATAATGATATCAGAAAAAAGCACACAGTCACTTTAAAATAAAGCTCTTTTGTAAAGCAGATATTGCTTAACATTAAGAGCTGGTTATATTTGTGCTCATGTTTCCCACTGAGTTTTATTGTTAAGAATATTTAGAAAGAGGTTGTGTTTTTGCTGACATCACTGATACTGCTTAACTGAGTACAAAGTAGCCTTTATCACTGCTCTACAAATCATTAACTGTCTTTGTTTTAAGGGAGGTACGATTAGGCAGGAACGGCGTGGAGGAAATCAAACGGCACCCTTTCTTTAAGAATGACCAGTGGACCTTCGACACTATCAGAGACAGTAAGTATGACTACAGTGTTCAGGAGCTTCATCTGGTCCCATAAAATCTGCCTTCTTTGTGGTTCAGATACTTAACAGGAACCTCACCGGAACAGCACCTGCATCATAATATTAGGATAAAAACAGACATTTCTGTTTTTTATCTTATAGTTTATCCACCACTTTATTCTTTATCTGGCATTTCACTCTCACTCTCTCTCTCTCTCTCTCTCTCTCTCTCTCTCTCTCTCTCTCTCTCTCTCTCTCTCTCTCTCTCTCCCTCTCCCTCTCCCTCTCTCAGCGGTTGCCCCTGTGGTCCCAGAGCTGAGCAGTGACATAGACACCAGCAACTTTGATGAGATTGAAGAAGACAAAGGTGATGTGGAAACATTCCCCACACCTAAGGCTTTTGTTGGAAATCAGTTACCATTTGTGGGCTTCACTTACTTCAAAGAAGACCAGTAAGTTGTCAAGTCTGTAACTGTCTCTACTTATTTTGGTACCTCAAAATTGTACATTGAAAGATAGATTAGAGAATTTCTTTTTCTCAGATGTGGTCGTGACTGTGTTGATTTTGTTCATTTTTATCCTTAGATTATTAAATGCCTCCAACAATTCCTCAGCGATCCATGAGAATTCAAAAGGGGAGGTGAGCAATTTCTCTTCCTGTTCAGCAAATACAGTAATTTGAGACCAACTTGAGCTCCCCAGGCTTTAGTTTACATTGTTCATCATACTGAGGATTATGAAGGAAATGACTCGAAATAGTAACAATTTCTGTTCTAAGCTGTAAAGTAAGACTCGAGCAGTGTTCAGTGTAAGTTGCTGAGCTAAACTGGGAAAAGTCAGAGATGAAAATATCACTGCAAAACTAACTGACTTTTCATTTAGAATGAATATCTTTTTTTGAAAAATTATTTCTGTATAATAGGAGTTATTATATTTACTTTGAGGGTTAATAGAGGGTTGATTTTCAGAAAGAGCTTCTCTAAGTCGTAACTTTTAAGCTGCTTTTGTATATATTTTTAAATGAATAATGACTGACCAAAGTCATGACTTCAAATGTCGTGACTATTGATGTTTTATTTGCTTTGTGTTAAAACGTTTCTGTTTTTATTTTTTAAATGTATCTTCTTTTTTTTAAGGAAATCACATTTAAAATTTCTTCATACTTGTGTTGATTGGTTTTCTTTTTTTCTTTCCAGTCAGCAGCACTACAGAAGAAACTTCACCACATGGAGGTGCAGCTCAACAATGAGAAACAGGCCAAAGATGATCTAGAGCACAAATACAGGTACATTCACTGTAACTCTAGTGATGGTGCCAGAGTACAGTGACTTTAATTATAAAAATCTTATAAATGTCCTGTTTTCTTTCTGCAGAGCTGCCACTATTCGACTGGACAAAATCTCTAAAGATTTCGAGGATGAGGTAGGCTAAGAATATCTATATTCTGTTAAGAATATCTACATTGCCGACACTTGCTCATTCAACAACCCACTTTTCCCTTTGGCATCAGTTTAATTTAGTTACTTTTCCCATGACCTGCATTTATTAGTCAGAAAATGACTTCTTATTATCCATATTTGAACATGTTATGCTTGACTTACTACCATGTGCTATTCAATAAAGATCAGCCAGAGTGCTTGCAGTATTCTAATAGCCACATTAAAATGTCTGTCTGCATTCGGATTAGTGTTAAACCCTAGTTGAATTCTCATGAAGCATTGCTCATAAAGTTATAGAATCACTGCACTGTGAAACCAGCCCTATGAGGCATGTACAAAGTATTTAATGACCAATTTTAGGTGAGTGGAAGGAAGAACCTGGAGTCGAGTCTGAGGCAGCTGGAGAGAGAGAAGGCCCTGCTGCAGCACAAGAGCCTGGAGAGCCACCGGAAGGCAGAGAGCGAGGCTGACAGGAAGCGCTGCCTAGAGAATGAAGGTGACAAGAAGACTATTTGGTCATGTATCAGTCAAATTTTTCATTAATATATATATATATTTTGAAATTAGTTTCTACTGTGAGCTCTTACGTAACTTTGTTGCATTCAAAGTTTAGAGGTAGTAGTATTGCAGAGTCTTAATGCCACTCCAGTCAAAAGAAAAAAACGATCAGTATTGCGTTGATAATGTGATACGTGTTAAATCAAATGCCATACTGTACTTTGGAATGGGACTCATTTTACTCATTTTTGTACATACCTTAGCCTTTTAAAATCCCTCTAATAAATTTCACTTTTTTTATCCTGCCCAACACAGAATAGACCATTAAAGCTCTTTAATGTTCTTTCACATTTATTAACTGAATAATGAAACATAATATAACTCTTGTTTTTCTGTTTTTTCCCCTTTCATACAATACAGGTGACTTTGTACATGTACATATATGCAGTGCAATTTTTTAGTTTGACCACTGGGTGGTGCTTTATCCTTTATAATGTATGTAGGTATACTCCAGGTAATGAGCAGCAGGTGTGTGAGATTTGGGGGCAAACACTTTTTTGATCCTGTCAATAGCAGCAAAATGTTTATACTGTGTTGAAGCTGAAGTGGAAGAATGGAAATACTTACCTCTGATGATTATTGGACTGAACTGTTTAACCTATGCCAAGTTAATACACACAGTCCAGATCTGCACTGTGTGTATGTGTATAAATGGTTCACCACACACACAAATAACAAAAAAGCACTGAGTATCCAAAATGAATAAAGCACTGGCACCCAAAACAAAGTTCTTCTCGTCCACAGCTCAAGGAATATATCAAATGTATATTGCATTCTTTAAATTCAAATGCACCCTTTCATTTATGTGCCATACACAAAAGTCTTTATGGAAAAAAGCACCATTACAATACTTTTATTACAATCACAATCTCATCCACAGTGCCCACAGTAACGTTACCCATTACAAGTGTAAGACATCAATCCACAGCACTCGTATAATAAATACAGTAAAATAGTTTTACTGACCTTATCTCTTATTTTGCCCTTGTTCATAAATAAGTTACAAATCATTTTTAAACCAGAACATAATCTCTTTGAAATGGTTAGATCTAAGTTAAAAGAATTTCAAATGAATTGGTTTTATTCTCACACTATATTCCTTGTTTGTTTTTGTTTTCAATTATATATGTGTTATGTATTAATTTAAATATAACTGCCTAGCTAGGTCTACTATATAGATAGATTTCTATCCTATGGGACTTCTTTGTTAAATAAAGTTTAAATTAGAAAAAAAATAACTGACAACGCTGCATTCGCCAGGTCAATTGTTCTTGTGAAACACTGGTGCAAATCTGAGGAAAATAGTTTGGGATTAAGTTTTTAGTTTTAATAGCACTTTACATGGTCTTTACTTATTTCATTCAAAGTTTATAATGACAGACACATTGGTCTGTGTTCTTCTGTGTTGTGCAGTAAACAGCCTGCGAGACCAGCTGGATGACATGAAGAGAAGAAACCAGAATTCACACATTTCAAATGAAAAGAATATTCACCTCCAGAAACAGGTCAGTGATACTTAAGTTTTGATTTGTCAGTGGGACATTGAAAGGTCAAGAGACCTGGGTTCATAAGTAAAGAAAAGAAAATGCTAACTCCACAATTAACTTTAAGTTAATATCAGGGACAAGGCAGGATGCCTTTGTGAGAGTTCTTCTTGGGTAATATGATGTGGTGAAGCAAATAATGTTAATAATGGAGATGTTACAGCTTCAGTCTGTATTTTCTTTTCCAAAAACACTCATTTGTTGAAATCCCTTTCACGATCCAATAGCCATTAATAAGTAAAAGTATATTTTAAAAAAAATCTAGTGTATGCAGCCCTCGTACTACTGTAATAAGTGCAACCAGTCATTTCATGTGGACCAAACACATTAATTGCTGGAGTAATTGTTGCTAACCAACCTACGTACTTGTGTTGTTCTTTATGATAACATTAAGGTGATTTAGACATGATCTATTCAAACTCCTAACTTAGCTATTTTCCATTAGCTGGAAGAGGCCAACACACTGCTTCGGGCCGAGTCTGAGGCAGCGACAAGGCTCCGTAAAGCCCAGACTGAAAACAGCAAGCAGCTGCAGCAACTAGAGGCCAATGTACGCGAACTGCAGGACAAATGCTGCCTGCTGGAGCGCAGCAAGCTCAGTCTGGAGAAGGAATGCATCAGCCTGCAGGCGGCTCTGGAGACGGAGAGGCGAGAGCACAGCCAGGGCTCAGAGACCATCAGTGACCTTATGGGTGGGTGAAATACAAACACGTTATGCAATACACACGCACACAAAAAATATTCTCAGGCCTTTGCATAGCTCTTGAAAACATAAACCAAAACACAGCAAATGTATTTGATCACACACATTTGCTCACAGGTTGAAATGAATATGAGGAATAGTTATTAAAATGTTGTGAGGAGTTGCAGGATTGTTTACTTTTATTTTTATGAGTTGAAAATCTTTGCCTTATAAACAGAGGGCACCAAAGAGGCATTCCTGGCCTCATTTAATAGTTTGCTGTTTCATTAGAATCCACACATTCACTATCTGTGTTTGTGTGAGAGGCTAAGGAATGTATTTATGAGAACCTTTATTTAAAGAAGTTTATCTGGATGTGCTTCACAGAGTTACAAGTCAACACCCAAAGGTTTGTCACACTGGTTGAGCATATCTTGGTCTTGATAATGAATAATAAATGTGAAACATCTAAAGCTCTTGCTGCCACTTTGCATCTGATCTATGTGTGACAGTTGTCAGTAGTGGACTGTGGTTTCCTGTCAGCTCCCAGGATGAATTAGTGTATTTGTTCAAGCAAGTTTGTTTACTTTGGGGCCGATAATTCAACCAGAGGCTGATTAAAGCAGCACTCAGACTATTTAAGCTGTCTGATTAAAGCATTTATCTGATGGTGTGAATTGAGGGGGAGATCACATTTGAAGCAAACACAGCTCAGTTAACACCGGATTCCTGCTCGTTTAAAATCACCTTTTTATCTGCTTCTGTCAAACTGCTGCTCCTGTCATTAAATCTGCAATGAACCACAATATTGGATTTTAAAAAATCATTACTTTCAACCATGTAAAAAATCAGATTAAGAATCAAAATATATCAAATTTGTGTGTTCAATAAATAAAACAGTTTACTATAGAGCATGGACAAGAATCCCAAAATGCCTTGACTGTTGGCTGGGGATTTGGTTGGATTGGATATCTTGTGTGTGAGCATATGGTGTAAATGATTAGTTTATGTTAGATGCTTGAGTTTGACTTATTCCTGCTTCTCTGATGATGCTTGAATATATCCTGTAGGACGGATCTCAGGTCTGGAGGAGGAGGCACGTCAGCAGAGACAGGCTCTGTGTAAAGCTGAGACTGAGAAGAGGCAGCTTCAGGAGAAACTCACTGATTTGGAAAAGGTAAATCAGAATCTGAATGTAAATGAAAACCTGATTAATAAACATTACTTAATATTAAGGCTCCCTTAAATGCATCTTTTTGTGCTTTGAGTGACAGTAATGAGCAGCAAATATCCAAACTTTTACAAAGCTTCAGGTTGGCAGTGTGGGCATATTTGAGCAGCACAAGGAATAGTAGCTTCATTATTGTGTCTGACAACACATTTGCCTATATTTACATCAATTAGGTGATTTTTATTAAACTTATTTTGTCTCCATTGAAACCCAATTTCAGACTGCATATTTATGTGAATAAATATGTGGCACACTGTCCTGGTCTGGTTATCACTTCTTTCAAACTGTTCCCTCATGGCTGTTGTACTCAGCATTTTGTTTCTCCTTCAGTGGAGTTCTTTAGATTGTGCTATATACTGTATATAATCACAAGACCTAATGTACAGACTATTTTGTAAAGTGATGGTCGCCATCTTTTCAGAAATTTATCTTAATAAAAACACATTTCTTGCATTTAAAAAATCAAAAAATCATTAGATGGATGTTCAGTGCCCTATGGCCTCATGGTGGGCTGTGAAAGTGCTGCCTGTGGGCTGTGAGTGATCATTAAAAATAGATCGGAATTTAAACTGTATTATTAAAATCATTATGTGATTTATAATACGGTATCATGAGTCAGTGAGTTTTTTGCATGATATAAGGGTGCAGTGTTTGCGCAATGTCTAGTTAATTGCTGCTTCCGGTGTCCACCACCTCACCTCATCTCACCTCTGCTCTGCACTTGTTTCTTCTCTGTGCAGGAGAAGAGCAACAAAGAGATTGATCTGACCTACAAGCTGAAGGTGCTGCAGCAGGAGCTAGAGCAGGAGGAGACCTCTCATAAGGCCACCAGGGCACTGCTGGCAGACAAGAGCAAGATCAAGGTGACCATCGAGGGCGCCAAGTCAGAGTCCATGAAGGGTGAGAACACTGACCTTTTGTTTCCTGAATGTTGTTCTCTCTTGTTTTACCTCAACACATCTTTCCAGCCCAGACTGAAAACATTATATCTAGTGAAGGTAAAGATGCAAACTGTATAGAATGCTGGCATTTACCTGCAACTTTAAATATCTATATATGAGGTTGCCCATAAAAGAAGTTACATACAGTATGCACAACAATTGTTTTAAATTCTTTTTTATACACATTTGCACAGTTTCTGTATTGTAATTGTCCCCATTGTGGTTGTTAAAATATTTGGAAATTATTATTTACTGCATTAGAGTAAAGAGATATAATTATTGCTACTAATTCTGGATGTTAAGCAGCCATGAAGGAGCATAAAATATCATAATCAGCTCTTCCTTTGAGTCTAAATTGTAAAACAGTACAGTAAAGTATTTTTCCCCAGGAAACAAAGCACACATACCTGGCTTGTTAAACACTGTCAGGGAAATGCAGTATTTTCAACTAGTTGTCACCAACTAACACAAAATTGTATTCAATTTTTTATTTATTTTATCTATTAACTGCTACTGTTAAACACTTTGATTAGTTTTAAACGTTTTTCATCCTTACAAGTGCTTTTTGTAAAAAAAAAAAAAAAAAAGCTCCATCTGTCAAGTGTATAAACCTAAATTATAAGATCCAGTGGCTTTTCACAAATCTGAAAATCTTATCTCATTGTTAATGTCCATGCAGAGATAGAACAGAAGCTGGCAGAGGAGCGAGCAGCCAAACTGCGTCTGGAGAACAGAATACTGGAGCAGGAGAAACACAGCAGCATGATGGACTGCGACTATAAACAGGCCTTGCAGAAACTTGATGAGCTGCGCAGACATAAGGACCGCCTCACTGAGGAGGCAAGTGTTCATCATGTGTGCAGGACATCAGAGATGTGTGTGTGTTTAGTCACCCACAACAGCTAACCCTGCAGCTTATGTAGCACTGAGTCCATTCTGAGGTGGACAGGAAAACTGTTATTCATTGACAGTTTAATATAAGTATTAAAAAACACAGCCTCCCCTTTTACTCTTCACTTCAACATGCGTTTTGTTTGTTCAATCAGGTTAAAAACTTGACGCTGAAGATCGAGCAGGAGACACAGAAACGCACTCTGACTCAGAATGACCTGAAGGCACAGACACAGCAGCTCAATGCTCTGAGAACCTCAGAGAAACAGCTCAAACAGGAAACTAACCACCTGCTGGACATTAAACGCAGTTTGGAGAAACAGAACCAAGAGCTGCGCAAGTCAGTTTGCTCTTCACTTGCTCTTTTCCCTACTCAAGCCTTCACACTGTGCCAGAGCAGGGTGATGAGTAATGCAAGTTTTCCTCTCTGTCCACAGAGAAAGGCAGGACACTGATGGGCAGATGAAGGAGTTACAGGACCAGTTAGAAGCCGAACAGTATTTCTCTGTGAGTCTTTATTCTCCCTGGATGTAAAACAAGAAGGCATAGTGGTTTTGCTGTTTGTCTTGCTTGTAAATTTGGACTTAACCGTTGTAATATGGACATTTGTTCAAATTACAAATAATTTATTAATTAGGCATCTGTGTTTTTGGTTATTCTAACACAAAACCAGGACTCCCTTGTAAAAGAGGTTTTTAATCTCAACGGGACTTTCCTGGTTAAATAAAGGTTAAATAAAATAAAATAAGAAAACATGAATGAGATGTTTCCCATAATTATGAAGGGAAAGAGTTTCATCACAATGTAAAGTATATGTTCCTGTATTATTTGCAAGGGTGAGGTGTGTCTGACCTGTTTCTTGTCACTCAGACATTGTACAAGACCCAGGTTCGTGAACTGAAGGAGGAGTGTGAGGAGAGGAACAAACTCCTCAAAGATGTTCAGCAGTCTCTGCAGGAGCTACAAGAAGAGAGGTGCTTAATATGCTGTTTGAAAATTAGTTTTTCCTTTTTTTTTTTTGGTTCAGTTTAAACAACAATGATAAAACACAGTAGCTTTTGTTTAAGCTTCATTAATATGTATTGCCAGTTTGTTTGTTAATGAGCTGTAGTTGCAAAAATACCAGTTTTGTTTGCACTAGTGTAGCATTTTCACAGTTTAGAGCAGTGCTTAATATGTA
This sequence comes from Brachirus orientalis, assembly GCA_016785285.1. Classification (NCBI taxonomy): domain Eukaryota; kingdom Metazoa; phylum Chordata; class Actinopteri; order Pleuronectiformes; family Soleidae; genus Brachirus; species Brachirus orientalis. Next base: position 3,899,469 of record JAFBJR010000050.1, on the reverse strand, counting down.
CTTGAGAGACTACATTTACATGCACATGAAGTATTCCAGCCCTGTGATGGACTGGCGACCTGTCCAGGGTGTACCCTGCCTCTCGTCCTATGTTAGCTGGAGATAGGCACCAGTGCCCCCCCGCGAACCTCGGTGGATAAAGCGGTAGAAAATGAATGAATGAATGAAGTATTCCAGTAACGCTAGAATGTGACTCATGTAAATAGCTTTTCCCTATGAGTATTACCCAAATATGCCCTTATTCCAGCAATGAATAATCTGAATAAGATAGCTGGGTTATCGCATAGCTCTCCTTGGCTCATACACCATTGTAGTTGTTCTCAGCTTTTTTTTTCTTTTCTTTTGATTTACAAACAACTTTTCAGCTACAGCTGCAGATCAGTCTGTAGGACCACATTAAGGCTTTATTAAGCCACATAACTTGTTGAAAGAGTTTCACAACATACTGAAATTTTCTTTCCTTTCACCATCATCAAATTTATGTTCAAGTAGTGATTGTAGGTTTTTTGTAAGTATAAAATGTAACCTCCTCTTCCCTCTCCTCAAAGATTTTTTATCACCAGCTGCCACTGACTTCCACTGTGGAATCTAGGCCAGAAATTCTCAAACTGCAAGCCTAGAAATATAATAATAATAATAATAATAATAATAATAATAATAATAATAATGATAGGTATTATGGAGAATAAATATGATATATTAAAAGCATGTAATTACATATCTGGGACTGGGAATTGTTATTATACATTAAATATTTCCTTGTTCCCGATTAATGTATGAAATAAAGACGTCATAAGATGTCAATCAGTCAGTGCATCCCTTAAAATAAGAACGTAGCAGTCTGTTAATTTACACCTTATGAATGACATGATATCTGTGTTAGTTATTAATAATTGACTGTTACAGGGACTCCCTGGCGGCTCAGCTGGAGATCACTCTGACAAAGGCTGACTCGGAGCAGCTGGCTCGCTCCATCGCTGAGGAGCAGTACTCAGACCTTGAGAAAGAGAAGATAATGAAGGAGCTGGAACTGAAGGAGATGATGGCCCGGCATCGCCAAGAGTTGGCTGAGAAGGACATCACCATTGGCTCGGTGAGTTGCATTAAAGTAATAGTTTGGGGTGTGGTTGTATTTAGGTACTTGCATTTAGTCAACGTTGGTTGCTCTTTGCATGCCCCTGCACTGAGAACCAACTTGAGACATACAGTATAAGCTCACTTTCAATCAAAACATGGCTGCAAGTAGAGGACATGAGGAAGACAGATGCTAGCCACTTAAAAAGGCCCTCCTAATTAAATCTACTATATCCCAAGAATATTATCCCTGCTTTATTTTGCTTTTAGACAGTCTTTTCCATGTGAAGTTTGTAACCTGTTCACTCTCACACTAAACTCCACAGGCAGCTGTGGATCAACTCCTGTGTGTCGTGATGTTAAATTTCTCATTTTCTCTATGGACTTTGGTACATGGAGTGAGCATTTTAGAATCTAGTAAACATAATCAGACTAGATGTCATAGAATTAGTCTGGCATAGATTTTATGTGGTGAGCCTTTGTTAAGTGGAAGGTCTAAATCCAGTGCCCACTCACTTATATTTGATTTAACAGATGGCAGTGGCAGACAGTTTGTACTGAGCTTAGACTAAAGTTCTTGCTTTATGCAGCTGGAGGAGGCCAATCGCACCCTGACCAGTGATGTTGCCAACCTTGCCAATGAGAAGGAGGAGCTGAACAACAAATTGAAGGAGGCAATTGAAGGTATTAAAACTGTCTGAATGGCTAAGATTGGACAAGCAAATTATTGTTGTTGACATTCATCTTGCGTAATTCCCTGTTTTTCCTCTTTTAGAGTCAGAGAAATCAAAGGACTGGGAGCAGCAGATCAGCCAGATGAGGCTGGGATTTGAGAAGCAGTTGCAGTCTGAGAGAACACTGAAAACTCAGGCAAGTTTATGAACAGCCATAGATGTAATTTCCTGTTAGTCTCAAGCATTCCTTAGCAATAACTTTGCTTTTGAATTAAATGTATTTATAATAGAATATCTTTTGAAATCTAGACTACTCTCAAAACATGTTGAAACTTGACTTTCTCTTTGTCACTCTACAGGCTGTCAATAAGCTGGCAGAGATAATGAACAGGAAGGAGGTGCGTGGCGGAGGCAGTCGCCGTGGCAATGACACAGATATGCGGCGAAAGGAGAAGGAGAACAGGAAGCTGCAGTTGGAGCTGAGGTCGGAGAAAGAAAAGCTTAACAGCACCATCATCAAATACCAGAGAGAGATCAACGAAATGCAAGCAGTAGGTGGCATAGTCGCACAAGTTCTCTGATAAATAACAGTTTTCTGTCTTGTTTTTGACATGCTATTTCCCTATTGTATTTTCTTCGTAGCAATTGGCGGATGAGAGCCTGATGCGTATTGAGCTGCAGATGGCCCTGGACAGTAAAGACAGTGATATTGAGCAGCTTCGGAATCTCCTGCAGTCTCTCAGTGTTCAGTCAATGGATTCTGCCAGTGTGAGCAGTGGACCTGAGTTTGATGCTGATGATGCGTACACAGGTAAGAGCTTGACTGCTCTGTGAAACTTGAAACAAGATGTGGATTCTTCTACTCAGCTTGAGGCTGTATATTTATTATCCTTCTAATTGAAATAAAATAAAGTCTGAATAAAATTTATAGTGGACAGAGCCGCATCTCCCAATCACTGACTGAAAATATTCAGACCCAAATCCCTGAACATTTCCCTGAGTTCATGTCTGAAAATGACTGCACACTTGCCCTGGGTCTGGGTCTGGCTCTGAAGCTGAGTCCAAAAATATCCCAAATATACTGAATTCGTTAATTATGTTCATCAAAAAATGTGAAACCTTCTGAAGTTTGGCTATATTAATCGTGTAGGACAAGATGTTAAGCCAGAGTCTATCTTGTCTAAAATATTGTTAAGTCATCTCTTTCCATAACCTGAGCATTCATAAGAATTTGTTTTATGCTTTGCTAAGGATTAGAGCTGCAACTAATGATAATTTTCATAATCAATGAATCTGAAGATTATTTTCTTGATTAATGGCTTCATCATTTAGTCCATAAATGTCAGAAAATGCAAGGTTGCTGTCCTAACAGAGAATGTGAGGTTGCTGGTGTCTGTTTTTTCTTTCTTTTATGCTGCTCTTCCTCCGTGGACGGTGCAAGACTACCTACTGATCATGTGACCTCAACCCTTTCTCACTGCATTCACTCTTCAGTTCACACATCCACTGGTTTAGATCATTACATAACACTGGTTGATAGAGAAACAGCAGCAGCAGTTGCTTTTCCTTTATTTGTATTTTGTTTCTTTGTAACTGATGATTATAAATATTTTTATACTCATGTCCCATAGTCTCTCTCTTTTTTCTTCTAAAAAGAAACAAGACTTGAGGGGTGGCTCTCCCTTCCTGTGAGAAACAACACCAAGAAGTTTGGATGGGAAAAAAAGGTATAAATGATGCAACGCTTTTTAAGACTACAGCAGTGCTCATCTTCTTTTTCTCACAGTATCTGCTCTGTCTGTGCAGTATGTTGTAGTGAGCAGCAAGAAGATTCTCTTCTATAACAGCGAGCAAGACAGAGAGCAGTCTATTCCCTACATGGTGCTTGATATAGAGTGAGTATAACAACACTGAACTTTAGCATAATTTCCTCTAAATCTTTTTCTGTGTGTGCATTAATCCTTGTGAAATGGTTTGAAAGGGAATCTAATTAGTCTAATCTCTGTCACTCAGCAAACTGTTCCATGTGAGGCCTGTCACTCAAACTGATGTGTACCGTGCTGATGCCAAAGAAATTCCCAGGATATTCCAAGTCAGTTTTGTCCGGATAATATGAACAATATGTGATATTTAATTGGCCATCACAAATCAAGAGCACACATATTCAGACTTAAATCCTCTATTTTTCAGATTCTTTATGCCAATGAAGGTGAGAGCAAAAAGGAGCCAGAGTTTCCTGTTGAACCACTGCCCATTGGGGAGAAATCTAGCTACATCTGCCACAAGGGCCACGAGTTCATCCCCACACTTTACCACTTCCCTACCAACTGTGAGGCATGCACCAAGCCGCTGTGGAACATGTTTAAGCCACCACCCGCTCTGGAGTGTCGACGCTGTCACATCAAGTGCCACAAAGACCACATGGACAAAAAGGAGGAGATCATTGCTCCCTGCAAAGGTTAGATGCTCCTGTATATGGGTTCACAAAAGACTCCTTTATGTACTAAACTGAGTGCAGTTTTAAGATTTAACAGACAGAACAATTCATCATTTTCAATTTGCAATCACAGTTTGAAACAAGGCACTTGACTCTCAGGCCAGTTTAAACAATGGAATATTTACATGTTGGAAACATATCTTATCTTATTGTTCTATAGATAAGTGGATCAATGTACTTTATTGATCTCAAAGAACTTGGAAATGATTGTGTTACAGCTGCATTTTTTATTTCATAAATTTAACAACTCTTAAATATAAGAAATAAAAAAATGAAATACTATAAAAGCAAACAATACATGTGAGTAAAATTAAATATAAAATGTTACAGAAAACAAAAAGCTGTACAAGAATGTTAAAAATGTTACATCAAAGTGTCAAGTATAACAGATGCAGTGCTTAAAAACACATGTAAATTATAATACCGGGCATTTTATAATAATAAAATGCCCGGTTGCTAATTACAAAGCAAACAAAATCTGTGAGCTGCTGAGATGATTGAAGTTGCTGCTGCTTTCCTGAATTACTCAACATGTTCAACTATTAAAAAAAAAAAATCAAAGCCAAGAGGACGGATTCATCGTATTTTCCCTCAAAGCCACTGATTGACATATTTGTGATTTAAAAAAAAAAAAAAAAAAAAACACACACCAACTGGTTGAGGAGCTCATCTGGATGATGGAGGTCCAAAGACTGGTTTGACCTATGCAGAAATATAGGCGCAACAGTGTCACACTCATTTGTACACGTCTATATTGAAGATTATATGAGAGAAAGGCATCAATAGTTAACATTTTCTTAGTGTTATCATGTCTAAATCTGTTGCACATTAAATATTGAACTGAAGTTTGACTTGAATAAACTTCAAATGGTAAATCATATTGCAATAACTGCCAGAAAAAGCACTTAATTTAGATGTTTTCTCCAAATAGCTCGTTCTTGTTGGTACTCAAGGTAACGACTGACTGTCTGACTAAATCCTCTTTTACCACCAGTAAACTATGACATATCTACGGCCAAGAACCTGCTACTGCTGGCTGTGTCCCAGGAGGAGCAGCAAAAGTGGGTGAGCCGGCTGGTGAAGAAGATTCCCAAGAAGCCTCCCCCAGCAGAGCACTTTGCACGCTCCTCACCACGCGCATCCATGAAGGTCCAGGCCAGCCAGTCCATGAGAAGGCCCAGTCGACAGCTCCCCACCAGCAAGAGCAGGTAGAACTGACGAAGCAAGACAAGACACATTTTTGCTTTTAAGTTGTTTTTTTTTTTTTTGTTTTTTTACAAAAAGAAGTGTTTTGTATTTGTGTCAGATCACACATGGGGTCAGAATTGCTCTGAGATTTGGTTTTAATGCACACTACTACAAGAAAACTCTCAGATTGGGGTGTCAAACTCAAATTACCTGGGGACAATAAGTGTCTTCTCTGATCAAGAGGGGTCCAGTCTAGAGAAAAAAGTTGGGAAAAAAACTGTTCAGTAGCGGGTTGGCAATATGAGCACAATAATCCATCATGATATCACAGTTAACATATTCATAATGATGTTTCACAGACTTTCCAAGAAAAGTATTTCTTTTGATACAAAATGATGTATACTTGCAAAATAAATCTACTAATATCAAAAACAGACATAAAATCTAAAATGAGGTTACTAATAATGTGGACAACACCAAACAAGCTTATATCAATGTAATTTAATGTTGAATGTAATACATTTAATAATGTGACAATTACAACTGAATGTCTTATTATTACTATTAAAAAGCTAGTATTTTATTCTGTCTAGATTCTATTACCTCGCTGGCAGCTGTGCCTCAGCCACACAGTGCTGTGTTTAAAGGAGGAGAAGTCATGGGCCATGGTTTCATTATAACATGATATTCAGGGGTGGGCCACATGTGGCTCGCGGGCCACCAGTTTATCACCTGAGTATTTGTCTTCTAGTTAATCACATTAAATACCAGTATGTATTACAGAAATGAGCCGTTAATACATATGTTTGGGCTCTGAAACTTAAAAGGTTGATGTAATAATGCACCAGCAAGACTGTACGATCCGAAGTACAACTATTAGTCTTAGACCACAGAGACAAACTTGAATCCAAGCCCATTTTCACAGCATCCAGTTCCATAATCAGTTCTAATTTCCCTAAAAGTTTTTGTTTGCGTGGGTTTGAATGGCAGGAATGTGAGGTGCTGTTGTTACTTATTTATTTATTTTTCATTCTTCATGATGACAACCTCAGAAATGTCGAGCAACTTGATCTCTTCAAATATGCAGGGGTCAGTGTTGTGTAGTGTTGTGTGGTGTGACATCTCCCTGGACCTGCCTCTTGTACCTAGTCCTAGTCTTTTGAACATGAGAACAGCTGCGAGTCAACACATGGAAAGAATTGACTCTGTTTATCTGCAGTACATGTTACCTGGCCATCAGAACTGATCTCCCCTTTCAGATTGGAGGACTTTGGTCTCCAGGACTGGCACTGGGCGTTGGATGATATTGATGATGACTGTTCCTCTATTCATTTCTGACGCCCACATATGGTAACACTGTGTGTGCTGTGCCGTGCAGTGATTTCAGCAGCATAGACCTTGAGTGTTTCAAGACCCTCTGCTGCTTATTCTCTTTAAGTCTTACAGCTGCTCTTTAAACCACAGCAACTTGAAAGGCAAAAACTCAGAGATTTCTCAGAGAATTCTCGCAGAATTTCAAAAATGTCTCCCCTCTTGTAAACTTGCATTCTCTGACCTCAGCCCTCGCAGGTCAAATGGCTTCAAAGTGAGGCGAGGAGAATCCAACAGTGGACAGGGGTTTAAATGACGACTTCCTCAATCCTTTGCTTCCTTCAGCCAGATGTTTACCTGTAAACAACTAAACTCCTGCGTGTGTGTATTTTTGTTATCTTTTGGCACTGAATGTGGAAACACAGTCCTGGTCATCAGTTTGTGGTGGTGATGGTGGTGGTGATGGGCTTTGTGAAAACCCTCATTTACAAAATGAAAGTATGTCAGGAAACTGTGCAATACAATCTTTGACAAATATTATATTAGCATTTTTTTTATGTAGATGTGAAGTGAGTCTACGATCAATTCTCAAGTTTTGTCATGAATTTCATGAAGTCAAGTTTTTGAGTCAGCGCAGAGTGAACCACGCTATAGTAGTCAGGGTTTTCCCCCAGCTTCTTACGCACTTTTTATTAACTGATTTATCTATCAAACATATATCTCTTGGAGATAGCTGGTTTACTAAGTCAAAATATTATTCAGTGCTGGAGATAAGGCAATAAAAATAATCGGAAATTGGGTGAAAATAAATGGTCATGTTTATATAATAGTTTAGGAAATGCTGGGCTATAGGACCATATGACAAAAACACAATATGCAGCTCTTTCTATGCATCAGGTGAGAAAACCCTTATTGACATTACATAACATGCATCAATAAAATGCCAGGCACCCCTTTCATTACCCACTTTTAATTCTGGCAATTTATATATCACCTAGTCTTATTATACTCATATATGTTTATTACAATGTATTATACATATTATAAATGTTTAAATGCATTTTGTATATTGTATAACTATATATGTTTTTATAATCAAACTATAAATGCCAGTTGGGGTCAAATTAATGACAATGGTGCTGTAGAAATTGTGATGAGATATTTGTTTACCAGATCACAGTAATCCGTCCTCTTGGCTAGATAACCATTCTCCATGTTGTTAACTCCATCTGAATAATGTTTATAGGGGTTTGATATTTAAATGATTTTTTTTGTTTGTTTTGATTTAGAGATTTTTTTGTGTCTAAGCTGTGCTTACATTTCTCATATGTGAACTTTTCAACCGAATGATTTTGCGCAGGTTTCTACGACAGTTTGATAAATGAGGGCCTCACTATGTTTGCATGTGCCACTTTGGTGTTTCACTCAATAACTGGGATCATGGGATCACTGACTGCACTACATGGAGTCTAAATGGGAAACAGAGCTGTTGCTCATTGTCGTTCTGGGTTACAATAAGATTCATACACTTTAATACGTATTTCTAACACCTATATTTTTTGACTTCTTATTTTTGTGCGGGTGGAAAAATAGATTGATTGAAAAATAGATTGATATATATATATATATATATATATATATATATATAAAAATCAAACAAAACTTGTTTTAGTATTTAAGAAACACTTACTGATTAACCATCACCATCAAAATATTTGATGATTCAATTTGTTATCGAATAATAGTAATAGATTAATCGAGTAATCGCTGCAGCCCTAAATGGAAATACATGGTAGTGTTTGTAGTAATTCTCTTTTTGCTTCCAGCACACTATATTTAAAAGAAGCATATTTGCTCTCCTATCTTTTTTGTAATTTTTTTTTGTATATTGTCTGGAGGTAATTACATGTTAGCTCTTAAAAAATTGAAAAAGTAAAATAAAAACCTGAGACTAAGTGATGCGGGGTTCTTTTATGGTGACATGTCATGTAGGATTTGCTCAGACTAACCCTGCCTCTGTTTGTCTCTCCTCTTCCAGTTAACCTTACTTGGGAGTGTGGTGCATCTTCAAGGTGGTGGGATGTGTTTCCTTCTAAATCAAAGACTGTATACAAAGCTCTGTTTGCAGATCCGCACACTGAACTCCGCATCACTCCTCCACAGCCTGTCCTGCTTCAGCCTGTGAGAGCTACACACATTCATTTTCCCTGTCATTGAACTTTATGGGTTGAGTGTTTTCCGGCAAAGCTCAACAGCTTGTAAGCATGTTAGCATGGAAGTTTTCTCACGGGCCCTCGATTAGAACATGTCGGTGTCTCTGTGGGGCTGGAAATATCATGTTTAGCTCCCACAGAACACAAGAGAGCTCTTGGAAGCTCGATTATGAGATGGAAGGAAGGGGATACACTTACCTCAATGGTTCTCGCAAGGAAACGATGCCTGATTTATGGACCCAGCAGAAAACTCTCCACTCCACCTTTGGGAATTTTTGTGGCCAAATTTCTTTTAAGAAGAACATTTTGTCTTGAATGATGTTGAACAATATTAAAGGTAAAAGGGGAACACTACACAGAAAAGATGGTAGGTTTTGTAACATGTTGGCTAAAATGCAGTTGAACCTGATCCCAGTACTTCAACTTATTTAAACTTTTCAACATGGATCAACACGTAGCTTCCTGCTTCTCATCATTCTGTTTCAGGTGTGTGTCTACACAGGGTCATGGAAATGTGAATGAGGTACTTGAGAGAAGGAGCTGTGACTTGTGAGAAGGGCTTCACTGCTCCGTGCTTTACAAAAATGCTCCCTTGAGTGCCTCGTATTCAGATTTCTGACTGTGGCACACTCTGAATTGCTGGTTTTGTTGTTGAAGGACTTATCCAGTTGTATGTGAAGAACACAATCCTACTCTGAATGTCAATCGATGGAAGACCAGCCACACATGAGATCCTCATCTTCCCATAGTCACAAGTGTATTGTCAGCTGTGAGGGTTAACGTTTACTGAAGTCGCGGGTCGTTGTGTTCGTGCTTTTCTGACCTGAGCTCAGCTCCTGTTTTTGTTTTATTTTATTTTTTATTTTTTTTGAATGTACATCTGGGCTTCACCAGAGACGTCACACAGACATTGTTCTCCTTTCCAATTATACTTGACTGAAGTGCTCTCTCACGACCAACTGTCCTGAGTGAATGTGCATGTGTTTGCCTTTTCAGGCCTCACACTTGAGTGCTGTCACCCACAGACCTCCACCTGTTCACTAATATGCTTTTAAGGTCATTCCTGAGGATGAAAATGAAGGGGAAGTAAATGAATGAGAACAATGAAGGTATGCAATCATATCCCAACAGTCAAAATACTGAGCAGCACTATTCCATTGAAAGTTTGTTTTTATAAGTGTTTGTCCTGATATTTTTGTATTAAAAGTAACCAAACTCTGAGTTTGGGAGCATTGTTGTGTGTGTGTGTGTGTGTGGCTTATATAGCAAATGGAGAGTAAACTATGTGTGTGTGTGTGCTGAGTGGTCTCCTTTAACCAAGAAGCATGTTTTATACGTATAAATATACACAGTATATATTTTACATGCCATACAGTGCACATTATATTATTTATACAGCCTTGTCCACTTTGTATTTAAGGGCTTTACATCCAGATTGCATGTTTGCTACCAAACAGCTCTATAATAATAACCACTTCAATAAAGACATGGATGTGCTTTTTTTTTGGTTCTGGATCATTTCTCCACCTGAAAATAAATGTGAGACTGTTTTAGATGATTTCTATGTAAGACCATAAAATATATGAAAATGAATGCAGCCGTTCTGCTTTAAAAAATGGAAAAAAAAACAAAAAAAAAAAACCCTGTGAAGTTGGATGGAAGTAGCAGTCAACCACCAGGGGGCGACTATACTGCAAAAAAAGAACTGGAGCTTCTTCTTCTCACTTGATTTATAACATCAGAAAAAAAAAAAATCTTAATTTGTTCCCAGGCGTCAGTTCAAGAAGGAGTTTCGATATCTGATATATCAATATATTTTGATTTCTTGGATCGCTAACTGATACATATGTTTTGTTTTGTTTTTCCTTCTGCCCAAACATAAAGGTCATTTTGTGTATTCTTTACTGAAATTAAAATTTTTCATACTCCTGTTGCATAACATGTAGATAAAGGTTTTCAAAGTAATTAAACATACTGTATGAACAGTAGTTGGTGAGGAAGTAACAGAGCGGACCATAATCACCAGGAGAGCCCCAATAGTGTGTGAGGAAAAAAACGTTAACATATTATATATAAAAAAATCTACATATCTTTTGATACATTCATATATCTAGATACGGTTTTTTCCAAGTTATTTGTAGTTTATTTTGTAGTTGAAGATTGCAAATGTAGTGCTTTGAAAACCAAGGCCATTTGCAGCAAATGCAGTGTCTGCTGTTGTAGTTTTCAGGTTCAGTATATTTGACTATGAAAGTGTATATTAAAGCTAGTCCATTTTAGTGATTTTACTGCCCTCTAGTAAGTGACAACGGTTTGGAGTAAATAACAGTATAATTAAGGCAATTTATTTTGTTACATGTGTATCAATAGTCAAGCACTGGTGACTCGTAGTTGGTGGGAAGGGGCTACCAAACATAGAAGTCAAGGAGTTTCCAGCCTATTCAGTTTACTGCTCAAGTTATTGGTCATATTGTGATCTTGGTGAGATTTTAATACATTTTAAAGCCAATATTGGCTGATACTGATATTTTCCTTCTATAGTCTCAGTCATAGACTCAGTCTATAGTCTCAGACTACTACAGTCAGGTCTTCTCCAGTAGAACATGTTGATTTTGTAAATGATGTTCCCATTTCCAGGAAAATAGACTTTAAAACAGAGCAAATATGGTTGCAGATAATGCTTGTGAATTTCATATTACAAAAACTGACATGATTGCAAATCTCATTGTTTTGCAACTGGAAGACAATGTTAACTTTTATAAAAAAAAATACACTGTTACAATGTATACAATGTTTGATTTATTAATAGTTCAGACAAGAAATTCACATTTCTTTTTTTTAAAATAAAAACAATATTAAAAATAGTTTTTTTCCATCCTGAGCAGGAAGACCATTAATATTCTCGGCTTGTGCTGAATCTAACCTAACTACACTTACAGTATTAAAAAAACATCGATCTGTGGTATGGCTGGAGTAGCAGCAGCTACAGAGTCACTGGAATGTATTAAAAGCATGTGGATTTAATACTGTATTAAAAAACACTATCCGTCAGAAACATTGTTACCCGTCAGTTTTGTTTATCAAGAGTGGCTGTGGCCACAGTAAACCTGAAACCCTGATAAACCTCATTGGCCCCGGGATGGTGCTCCAACACCAGCTTACTCTTCTTTCTTTGAGCTTCTGCTGCGTCTCTGGTAGTAAAGCACGGTGAGCGTCACCCACAGGTTCAACACGGTCATGGCGATGAACCGCACCAGAACTGTGGCAAACAGAGAGACTTCATAAGAATAGTACCAATAATAATATGGGCTACTTTACACGCTTTGGGTCAGGTCCTAAACATTTCACCCCTCATCCAAGAAGCCTCTTTAGTTCAGGGTGACAGGCCTCTGTTGGCTGAATGTGTGTCACACCTGGCTTTGGTGGTGAACCACCTGCATTTTTAACATATCAACTCTCTAAAGACTCCTGAGGCTGTCAGAATCTTGAACTCATACACGCTGACTCCCTGGGCTTATCTGCTGCTTTTGTGCAATATTTGCCATTCACTGTAATAACTTTATTTCCTTTCGATTCTGCTTTCGATTTTTTTTAATTCTCTTTATTTTGTGTCTATTCTATTTATTTACCTTGAATTCCAAATTTCACTCTGACAATAAAGCACGGTGAATCACTGAATCCTTAAAAAAAAGGTGTCCGACCCACAGGGCCTATGTCATGGGGCCAAATGCAGGTGTGCTGTTAGCTTATGCCTTGGACCGGCTCTGCACATAAGGTTCATTGGGCTGCTGGTGCCAATCCCAGCTGACAGAGGGTGAAAGGTCGCCTGGAAAGGTCACCGGTCCATCGCAGGGCCACACATTCACACCTGCGCTCAATTCAGAGTGTCCAATTAACCTCTGCATGTTTTTGGACTGTGGGAGGAAACTGGAGAACCCAGACAAAAACCCACGCACACATGGGAAGAACACGCAAACTCCATGCAGAAAGGCCCGAATCGGCACGCGCACGTTCTTAATTAACCTAATTTCCTCCTCTGCATTCACTTCAATTTCAACAGTGCACATGAGGGAGTGAACCAGAACCACAAAATTAAATAAAAATAATAATTAATGCAAAATTATGATTATAGTCATTCAGTCTTTTTCATGAGTTCCCACTGTGAAACGTCTGAGAGGTGGTTAAAAATGTCTGCGGGCCCTTAGTCGTGTGATGCAGTGCTTCTTACCCTGCATGTCTCCAGTTGACACTGTGGTGGTGTAGATCCGCGCTGAAACACAGAGGCAGCCCAGTTAATGACTTCCTCGTTATCCAGCAGAGCGCCTGATATTAAATTAATGAAGTGTTGAATTGCTAATTTTTCAAATTATGAGCCAAGTAAATAGTATGATACATATTCATGAGCTGACACATGACAGCAGAAGTGCTGCAGAGGGAAGGAAAAAAGTAAATAATTTCAATTAATCATATCATTAGTTTTTTTCATCATCATCATGGGTATTAGTCAAGTTTAAGTTGAGACTTGAATCATTGCACTAAAGGTTAAAATAAATTAATTTTGGGATTAGGGTTGCAAAATTGGAAACTTTCCATGGGAATGAACTGGATATTTTAAAAAATTGAAGGTGGTGAACTTAAATATAGTTGGTAAATAATATACTGTAGCATTAACTTGGCTAAAACAATCAGATTTAATGCAGTTGAATATTAGGCTAACGGTACACTTCTGTGCTTACTGCGGGGCTACTGAAGCAAATTTTTTTTCCAGTGGCCACTTTTTTGGTACTGCAACAAAAACTACTCAAGCGGCCCAGAAAACAATTTTCCCATAGACCACAATAGTATAAGAGATGCCTGTAAAACTTTTCACAGGAGACCTCAAGACATGGACGTAAGCATTTATAGATCTTTATATTCTATATTTTATATTTTCACTTTTATAAAACCTACATATGTGCACGAACCATGGGATGGGAATTTATGCATCAGTAGTTGTAAAATATTTTGAAGGTCATTCCATTTGTTCAGCTAACTATCGATCTATCTATATATATATATACACTGTATATCTATATTTATATACAGTATATACACAGCTAGATATAGTTATATAGTATCTAGTCTAAGTCATTTTTAACTGTATCATTTTGCATGTATGTCTGCTTATGTCAAAACTAAATGTTTATATTTGTATATGACAGAGTTTCTTTAAATTATCCAAACATTTCAAGTTAACTCTCATCAACTGCCAAATTTCCAAAATTCCTAAACACATGTTCCCCCCCCCATCATTTTTGTTTACAGCTCATTTCTGCTGTTCAATCACGAACTATTATTGTGGTATATATTTACGCTCAAGTGACTATTTGTCTTGTTCCAACTGAATCAACCCTGAGCTTCCAAAAGATAAGGTAAAATAAGTGTCACAGCCACAGGAAAAGGAATTACTGTGCAGCAGCATGAAGCGGGAAAAACGTTTTAATCGTGGGAATCAAGTCTTTGCAGAGACAGAGCATGGAGGGAGTGTCACCGCCGAGGTTTTCCGGTCCAATACACTCACCTATACACGTGTAGGTGGCCATTCCCCAGGTGAGGGCGCTGATCTGCCCCGCGTCCTTGGATCCCCACAGACACTGCAGTTGGGCAAATTTACTGGCTGCACTGATGAATGTGCACAGGCTCTGAGAAGAGAGAGCAGGTCACGTTTGTCAAGAGTGGCGACATTTTCCAAAGGTTCCTAAAGTGTGTAGGATTTAGTGAGGTTTAAGGTCATCAACAGCTCAACGGGAGAGAACCTATGCTTATCTTCTGGTTACAGTCTCTCTCTTCATTTGTCCTTTCTGTAGAAACATGGAGGTGGAACATGACAAACTCCACTGCAGAGGACAGTAAATATATATAGGACTTATTATAAAGTCACAGAAACAATAATCTTGGATTTGAGGTGATAACACACTGATAAAACCTGACACCAGGTTCATCCATTACAATTATTAATTAATGCACTTTTTTTTAATGATGATACACATATTTGATTTGGCAGAGATTTTTATGCTGGACAACCTTCCTGATGCAACCCTCGCATTTATCCAGGATTGGAACTGACACTACATTCAAACCAGCAACCCTCCAGGTACAAGCCCCATTCCCTTCTGCATCTATTGAATTTAAATCTATTTTTTTCAGTTTGGTAATAAAGTCTTGAATAACTTAAGAACATGTGGACCATGGAGTGGCTGGGTCACATGGCGGAACCTGAGTTCTTGACCCAGACAGAGCGAGAATCTTTCTGCATTGTGTTTTCTTCTTCTCCCTGTGTCTGCATAGGTTTCCTCCGTGTTCTCCGGCTTCCAGTCCAAAAACATGCAGATTTGGGGATCAGGTTAATTGGACACTCTAAATTGCCCGTAGGTATGAATGTGAGAGTGAATGGTTGTCTGTCTCTATGTGGCCCTGTGATGAACTGGCGACCTGTCCAGGGTGTACCCTGCCTCTCGCCCTATGTTAGCTGGAGTTAGGCACCAGTGCCCCCCGCGACCCCTAGTGGATAAAGCGGTAGAAAATGAGTGAGTGAGTGAGTTTGGGAGAAGCTATTGTCGATTTGATTTGATTAAGGTAGATGACGGATCCTCCTGAGTCAGTTTGGTAATAAAGTCTCGAATAACTTAAGAACATGTGGACCATGGAGTGGCTGGGTCACATGGCGGAACCTGAGTTCTTGACCCAGACAGAGCGAGAACCTTTCTGCATTGTGTTTTCTTCTTCTCCCTGTGTCTGCATAGGTTTCCTCCGTGTTCTCCGGCTTCCAGTCCAAAAACATGCAGATTTGGGGACTAGGTTAATTGGACACTTTAAATTGCCCGTAGGTATGAATGTGAGAGTGAATGGTTGTCTGTCTCTGTGTGGCCCTGTGATGTCCAGGGTGTACCCTGCCTCTCGCCCTATGTTAGCTGGAGTTAGGCACCAGTGCCCCCCGCGACCCCTAGTGGATAAAGCGGTAGAAAATGAGTGAGTGAGTGAGTTTGGGAGAAGCTATTGTCGATTTGATTTGATTAAGGTAGATGACGGATCCTCCTGAGTCAGTCAACAGATTGATAAACTGTTCACTTTTACTTTCTTCTGGAGGCTGAAATGGAAGAACTGTTGTGGGATCACTGCTCGCACTAATGTAAGAGAAGAAACCTTCACACGACTTCATAAACTCTGGCTGTCGAGCCGAGAAACAGCAGGTGCAGATGACGACGACCATGTCTGGGTAACTCTCTCTTGTGAAGTCCACCTCGTTACTCCGGACTCATGACCTGTCATTCCCTGACATACTGACTTCAGCCTGATGTTACACTGATTTATTATTACCATGGCCAAATCTATGATCCACTTCTCCACAGTGAGGAGCCGCCAACCTGCCACAAACCTGAGCACATTACGTTAAGGCAACAAGACGTCTCAGCGAAGGCCAACGGTGCATGGATTTCCTCCAGCACTGTGACTGAACGTGCATTAGCAGGTGGGTACACTGCAGTGGAAGGATACGCCAGGATGTAGATGAGGCTGTGCTTCAGGCTGCCGTTGTAGTGAAGAATGAGGAGCAGCAGAAAGACATCTGAGGACACAGAGCAGGTTATGCAACATTCACCTGAGGGAAACGCTTCCACAAGCTGCTTTTGATTTACTCAGACGTGACATGAGGCTCAATAGTAAAGACATCATCGATGTCTGTGGTGACAAGTCTCTACGGCTGATGTCGTTAAAAATGGGAGTGATGGGAATGTTATTGTGCTTCCCACTGGTTTTTACACGTACATGAATACAATTCAAAGACCCAGTGAAGTGTTTAGTTTCTACATGATACTCTGGCATCGATCATATTGATTTACCGTCACTTACTGTATGGATTTTAATAAACTGAATAAGCATTCAGTTGTCAGTTTGATGCTCTGCTCGGCTCCAACGAGATAAACTACCGTGTTTGGTTTCAGTGGACAGAGACTGGGAAGTAGGAGAAAATATCACAACTACACACAGTGTAAAAATAGTAGAGCTGTAACTACCCGTTATTTTCATAATTGACCAATCAGTCGATTATAATCTCCATTAAACGTCATAAAATGATGAAAAATGTGAAGTTCTTTGTTATGTGGAGCAAAGAAACCAGAAAAAAAAAATCATAATTATTTAAAAAAAAACAAAAAAAAATGACTCAAACTGATTAATTGATTATCAAAAAAGTTACAGATTAATTCAGTAGCTGATTAATAATTGATTCATTGATCAGTTGTTGCAGCCCTAAAACATACAACAACCTTTTATGGATGCCAAGTAAGTTTTTTTTTTTTAACAATTTGTGTTTGCAGGAGTTGAAGAACCTTCTTTTAAAACTCGTTTCAACACGTTTTCCAACTCAGTGGATTCATCTAAACCAAAGATCATTTGCTCATCGAACTGAAATTGCCAGGTCAAAGATGAAATATGTAAGAAATGTATTACATTCACACATAAAATGACCATGATTTATCATTAGAGATTAAGGAAATACGATAAATTAAAATACAGGCTTAACTAACAACAATGGTGCAGCCTGTCGTCTTCACAGACAAATTTTTCATTCGAGGGCTGCAAACTGTTTATGTTTTGGATACTTTTCCTCCATGACGTGGAAGCAACAGGGGGAAATTCAACCAAACCCGGGAGGCGGACCCCGCCCCCCCCCCCCCCCCCCCCCAAATATTTTTATGACACCACGGTAAACAACCATCCATCCATTGTCTACCACTTTATCCTCAGTGACGCTCCCCCCTCCCTTCCCCTCTTCTGGCCATGTGCATCTGTTCTCAACTGAGCTGCTGAACACACACGTCCATGCCAGTCCACATCGTCTGTTGTCCCTCGCTTGGTGAGACAGTCGTTTCGTCCTCCTCGCTTCATCCCACAATGGTTTTCTAAAACATCTAAAATAACACTGTGGGAAACTGGATTGAGGCATTGTGACTTTAACCATCACAGTGCCTGCAAAACTGTTAAATTAGGTTAAAAATCCTGCAAAGTTCCAATGCAATGTATATTAAATATTTACGGCCTGTTATTGTCGCCTTGTCCTCTCCTCTGCTAATCAATGCAGACACATTTACCCATTCAATCTGATGCTCGAATGCAAAAAAATAAATAAATAACCGAAAAGTTTCAATGTTTCTAAACAATGAAACAGATGCTGGGACAGTTACTGTGTGGACGTGTCTGTGTGCAACAACAGGTCATTTGTCAAATCGGACAACTTAAATGAACTACGCTCATGCATTCGTATTTGCACTTACTTGGGCATGTAAACAGTGAATCTGATGCAGGGTCGAAGGCTAACGGTTACAACTCACCTTGGGCGATGAGGATTGGATATTCCAGGTATGTTGGCGGTGGGTAGTCGTAGTACATCTGGTATGTTACAAAAACAATGAACCTGTGAAGCAACACAATATCAGGTTACGACGCTGTGTTCAGCACAAGGGACGCGGCGATAAACGCTTATTCCAGCACACATCGCGATTTAAACAGAACCCACGATAAGTCGACATGGGTGAATTTTCATTATGGAGGTAACTGTGAATGGGCAGAATCTTGAAAATGCTGTCTAGCTTGTAAATGTACCGTGATTATCCCACGATTTAATTTATGATTTGTGTTTTTCCTTTTCAATTTTTCCATTGACAAGTATCTATCCTATCTAGGGCTGCAACAACTAATCACTTGTTAATCGATTAATTTAGTGATTGGCCACTTTTTTGACACTTTGAATATTTTTTTTTTCGGATTCTTGATTGTGAATATTTTCTGGTTTCTTTGCTCCGTAAAACAAAGAAATCATTAAAAAACGGATTAATATTGGTTTGTGGACCAAACAAGACATTTTTTAAAACCTCACCTCACTATATCGAGGTTTGGGAAAACACAGATTTTTCAACATTTTCTGACATTTTATGGAGCAAACTTATAATCAATTAATTGAGAAAAAAAAAATCAACAGATTCATCGATTATTAAAAAAAATAATCATTAGTTGCAGCCCTAACTCTATCTGCAAAGCAAAAAAAAAAACAAAATAAAACAAGTAAGTTCAAGCAGTTTTGGTGGTTTGAAAACCATATTAAAAGTTAAGAACTCATTATGAAAACTACACGATAAAGACAGTTTTGATGAAGACAAACACTGGACTCACACTGAAAAGCAAATACATATTGTAAAAAAGATGAATAAATCTTGGAACACACAGAGTTTGATGAGGAGGATCTTCATTGGTCACTTATACTAATATATACCCAAACACTGTCAGTCAATCTTCAGGAGGTTCCATGTGCTCGAGTGAACTTTCTCCAGTGAATTTGAAGACATTTCGGCTCTCACCCAAAAGGCTTGGTTCACTTCCGCCTGACTGACTGGTGAAGAACTCCAGGTATTTAGCCCGTTGAAGGCTGAATACCTGTCTAGAGTGTTGTTAAGTTAAAAATGCAGGTTGTCCAGTCGCTCGGGCCAGTTTCAGGTTGTTGGTGTGAATAACATCTTGTCATTCACATTCAGTCGCCTACAGCATCTCCACGCTGCTGAAGATACAAGGACGCACTGTAGATGGCTGTGAACCTTCACAAACAAGTGGCAGTCAACATTAATTTCACTCCTTTGACAGGCTTGGATAAATATGATAACTATTAACAAACTCCAGCTCCTTCAGTAACCACTCAGACTTTTTTGAGTTGCACTATAAAGCGGAACATCTGAGACTCCGCTCTGCACTGAAGATCTTGTTCGATGAGCTGAAGCAGCTGTGTTTGCCCACGGGCCGTTGATGTGGATGGATTTCTGAGAGCAGGCAAGGCGGCGGCTGGGAAACTGATACATGATGATGAGCTTGCCAAGATGATAAACAATCAATTCACAAGAAAGCTGCACAAGGCATTTTCACACGCTACGGCAGTCAAACTGCTGCTAGTGACGGTTCTCTGTCAATATCCTGGAGGAAAGTGTCCCAACAGTGTGTCCCTGTGTGACTCTAAGTGACAGAACAAAGATCTCTCTCACTAACAGGGACCATTAAGTAAACCATAAATCATAATAAGGCTTTCCATTGAACCGCAATAAAAGAGCCGCAGTCTGTGAACCAGCAGCAGCAGGAGCGAGTCAAGACAGGGACACGCTTGGGGACAAGCTCGGGGACAAGCTCGGGGACAACATGGCTGAGTCAAACTGATTTCAGCCTCTTAACAAAAGGCTTAAATATATGCTGTCCTAACGTTATGTTGAAAGTTTGAACTGACCATTAAGATTTTTTCCTTTTTCTGACTTCAGTTTGTGTTACTTTGTAAACCATTCACTCTCCCAGACCAAACTCCATAGAAAAAAACAGCGATTTTACATCACGGCACTCAGGAGTTGGTGAACCACTGCTGCCTCCATCGATAGGTTCAAATGTATAATTTTTGACTTCAATGTTTTGAATCCTTTGATGGATTTTACTGAAGTGACACAAACTTACCAACTTAGGCAGCAGTAGACCAGCAGCTCCTGTGTCCCCATCAGTTGAAAAGTCAAGGGTTTTCTCTGTGGACTTTGGTGCAGGAGAGTGAGTGGTTTATAAAGAGATTTAACTTTAGATTTAAGTCTGGAAAGACTGTCAAACTGTGAACAAACCTTAAGATAGCACGGACTTATTTAGTGAGCCCTTTGTTAAGTGATCAAAATCTGTTTTTCATGGCTGAGTGTGTGCCTGCTCCTCAGCACTGGGAGTGTGCAGAGTGCAGTCAACTGTATACAAGATGCTGACTAAAAAAAAAAGCTGAAGTATCACTTTAATTTGTGGGCTCTGAGAGACATAAATCTCAGCAATTGGTGGAATAATTTCACCCTTCAGATGTATTGATCCAACACAACTGAGCCGCCTGCTGATTTCAACCCAGACTTTAATGCTGTAAAAAAGCAATAAAATAAAATGTACTGCACCTTTAAGATGTGTTCACGCGCTGTAAATAGACATTCTTCAAACCGATCCATTAAGGATGACAAGGGTGAATGTATGTATGATTTAAGCATGGAATGTGCTTTTGTGGACAAAAGCCACACTTTAAAAACAAATGGTTTAGTGCAGCTCTGAAGCTCAGCCCTTTCACTCAAGCATGAACAATGACAGCATGCAATCGCTCACCAACACAGAGGAGATGTTTAGGACGGTGCTGCTGCTGCCAGGCACCGAGGACGCTGAGAGAGAGGACACTGAGAGAGAGGACACTGTGAGAGAGAGGACACTGAGAGAGAGGACACTGTGAGAGAGGACACTGTGAGAGGACACTGTGAGAGAGGGCACTGTGAGAGAGAGGACACTGTGAGAGAGGACGCTGAGAGAGAGGACACTGAGAGAGAGAGGACACTGAGAGAGAGGACACTGTGAGAGAGAGG